>RPOG01008231.1:0-14957 GCA_008086565.1 Thalassoma bifasciatum | reverse complement strand
ACATAATGGGGCTGCAAACACTGGCTGAGAGGGTCCAGATTTAGGGCCTGAGCTGAGCACACGGGGGCAGAACTGACAGCAGGAGAGCTGACTGAGTTGAAATGACTCGACTCTTGATTTAGTTTAAGACACAAAACTTCCTTTGTGCTGCTCAATGAGTGATGTTCACTGCTCTTGCACCTCGGAGACCAAAATCTAAACAAGTGTTTGTGTCTTATTTTGATTAAAAGTTGTCATTCAAGACTTAATATGAGACACATTCATCTGACAATTCCAGGAAAATGTCTCATTTCAAGACTCAAATGATTTCTGCCTTTAGTTGTTTGTGAATCTGTCACTGTGTCTGAGTTGAATGAAATAAGAAAAATGTCTTCATACAAGAGACAAAACAAGCAACAGTTTTCACTAAAATTAATATGAAAGCTCTGGTTTCGATATCGGTTTTTGCAGTGAAATGATCCTGAGGAAGGCATTCCCCAAGCTGCTGTTCCTGTCATGGCCACTTGGGGCTGCCTTGGTAAATGAGTAAATCTCCATTGAGCAACATACTGAAATTTAGGCAGCTGTACTCAAATATGCAGGCTGAGTTGAGGCTGAGTGAGTGATCTGTATGACTTTTAGTTCATGCAATCAGAGCCTGATTGAGAAGTGAATGAATTTTTGACCCCTGGAAACTTGATCTAAATTAAAAGAGTGGGAAGGATAAAGTTTTTATGATGGAGACAATGTGTCCCCTCATCATGGTAACTCCCTTTCACCTAACTGCACCATTCACCAAAATCACGATCTGAAAATATGAGACAATGAGGAAGTGCTAAAATCTGTTGTTTGTTGAGGCAAAAAAACTCTGTTTTTAGAGCAGAAATTATCATTTTTACAGCCTTTGAATCACTGTACGGGAGGTGAATTTTTTCAAACCCTGCAGTTTAGATGATCGTGAGATTGCAAGCTCCCCCAATCAGAGGAGCTCAGCTCATGTGACTGACAGGTGCCCAGTGGCTGTTAGTGTGGAGATTCGTCACGCATCCCATTTCCAATATGGCTGTGGCAACTGTTGTGCTTCCCTTTTAGAAGCAGACGGGTGACGTCTATGTTTATCTATTTTTCAGTCTATGCTGGAGGCAGGTTCTGGATGCAGTGGTGTAAAATCTTTCACATTTAAAAGGTTTGTTTTGATGATTCAGTGAGGTTATGATTTATAAGCGTGCAGAGCACTTGAACAAGTGTTTTAAAATCCTAAGCATGAGCAGCAAAGTCTGTGCAGATCGAAAATGTAAGATTATGCATTTTTTAGAGAGATCAACAGCTTTCCCCCTTCATGGGCTGTTGGTTTATTCCGGCTGGATCAGTCCACTCTGGGAGGATTAAAGGGGGGATGCGGGGTAGCTCAGTGAAGCTTGTGTCGACGGCTTGCTCTGGTCTTGCTGCAGGCTTACGTTACCTCTTGCTGCGGGTAAATACGAAGGGAACATTCGCAGGCTGGTCATACCCATATTGACCCAGATGTTGGACTGGGGGGAGCGTGTGGCCGGCTGCTGACGCAAGAAGAGGAGGTAGCGGGGGAAGAGCTCCAGCTCTGCTTGGCCTGTTTTGCTGTCATGGATCACCTGAAGGAGTTGAGGAGAAGTTTTAAACTGGTTCAGATTTGAGTGAATGAATCCCAAACATCATATAATCAGGAGCTAAAGCATGAAAACACGGGACATTGTTTATAGCATGTGTGGTAGTGCTGTGCCATGGTGTGTGTGTCATTAGATCATGAGCCTCTTGTGTGGACTCACCGGTCGTGGCAGGCTGAGGTTGGCACCGTACCAGTGATAGAGCGCCCGCCACACCGGCTCTGGCACTGTCTCAAAATCTCTGCCGGGCTGCAGCTGCAGGGAGCGCCTCAGCCGACCCCCCTCCATGGTTAACGTGGGGGCCTGTGGGGACATGGCATTTAAACACATGCACCAAAACACACACAAGCACACACACACATCACTCTGCCTGCTAGAATTACAGATAATAGATAGAGACAGTAAATGGCATACACAGCCAGCTATCATTACAGAGAACACAGAGATAAGACAAAGGAGAGAGGAGGCACCAGCTGGTCCCTGAGAGCCCGCAGCAGCAGAAGAGGAGAGATTTCAAATTTCAAATTCTTCTTAAAACTAAAATCAGGGAAAGGTGAAGTATTTCATAAATGTTTGAGGTTTGTATCTCTTTGAGTCAAAGCTCTGGATCATGTAAGTCTTAAAATCACAGCCCTCTGTCTGACAGACGAGTAAGGATCAAACAGAAAACCCAGAGGAGCTGTATTGATTCTGGAGTCTTCTCTCAGCCTGAGGATCCTCTCTGCTCTCATATGTCAAACATGAGGCAGGATAAAGCTATGAACATGATGCATGATCAGCGTTACATTATCTCCTCCTGACTGAGGGATTTCTGTGATGTAGCCTTCAGGCTGTCAGAGCTGGAAGTGAAACATGTTTGCTAACAAAGACAATCCCACAAACTGTGCTTGAACCACAAAAATGTGATGGCAGAAGCTACAGCTGATCAAAAAACCTCTTAAAATATCACATTTGTTCACTAAAACTCGCAGCGAAAACAGAAATAAATGCTCCCGGAGGATGAATTAAAGATTTCCATTTCGTTTACGTCTGCTTTGTGCCCTGCTGAAGGCGGCCAAGTTGCAGGATGTTTTGGATGTTTGAAGTAGGACATTGATGTTTTTCATTCAGGTACTACACATTTACAGGTCTGATCTTTTGCAATTGACCTGCATCCAATCAGTTATTATGTCTGGCTCTGTTGGTATAAAAACTGTCTCACTGGTTCCAAGAAACAGTTTGAGAACAGCATCAAAGTCAATCAAATCTGAAATAGTTTCATATAAATATCTGAAAGGTGTAGAGAAAAAGCATTAAAGTCTAAGTCAGGAGGTTTGTTGGTAACAACACAAGTACGTTTGACCTCTTAGGGCACATGAATACAGGGAGAGCAGTAACTACACATACACACACACATACACACACACACACACAAACACACACACACAGACACACACACACAAGCGTCCTTGCCTTCATGGCATCAGTGGTGACCAGAGACTGGTTGTCAATGGCTCCAGGTCGTTGTGCTGCTAGCTGCGAAGGGAGGTGTCCGTTGGCTCCTGAAAAACACTGATTGTTGTTGTCCGACACGTTGTGCTGACGGGCGAAGCAGCTCTCTGTGGCTGAGGGAGCCACCTGTGGACTCAGAGCTGAGGGGCACAGAGGAAAGGGACCATAAGTTTGCAAACTGACTCCAGTTTTCTTTTTGAGCTCAGTTAACGCCCACTTTGTGTTTTTGTTTCTCATGCAGACTGACCGCTTTCTGTGGCCTCTGAGGCACTGGACACAGCATCAGGTGACCTCTCCTCTGTGGGGCTGACCTGGCTGAAGATTCCCAGTCCTCCCAGTCTGTCTGGTGGACTGGACTTTAAAGGAGCCATAGGGGACCGCAGAGAGCTGAGGATGGACGGCTGCTCCACCACGATGCCTTTCTGCTCCTTGACAGAGTCACACAGAGATGTTTCATCATGAGGGTGACGTGGTGTTTGTTTTCACTGCTTCAAATGTGAACATTCATATCAGACAATCTTTATTCAGACATTCTGTAAAGTTGACTCACATATTTAACGTAGTCCTTCCACTGCTGCCACCACAGCATGGAGATGAGGAACCAGTTCTGACCCTGCTGCAGCCCATGTCTGCTCTCCCTCTCTAACCAGCCCCTGCACCACAAAAAGAAAACACACATCTAATGAGGACACACCCACTAAACCAGCAGTTAATGCTAACAGTTGCACCCTGAAGTTGTAGCACAGGTGTGTACCGTATGATTTGGCCCTCCTCTTCAGGAGTACCAGGCCGAAGCCCAAGGACTATGTGGCAGACCTGAAACACAACAAACCATTGGAGATTAACAAAACCCAAAGAAAAAAAAGAGGAATTCATCATAACAGAAACAAAAACACGAACAGAAATACATTCTGACCTGGAAGAGCAGGTTCAGGAACTCGTTGGCCAAAGCACTTTTTACGCTCCAGATCTGGTAATCCTCCAGGGTCAGGTGACCCAGCTGGTGAGGAGTCAGAGAGAAATCAACAGGAGAAAAAGTCACCTTTACATCAAGTCACAGTAGGAAATTATACCAAACGATGAACCTCCTGACGCTCAGCACGCCAACAGGAGTTGTGTCTCACCTTTGTTGTGTCGTGCATCTTCAGGATTCCCTCTACGATGTCTGACACACTACTGTGCAGCTCCTGCAAGGAAGAACAAAAACATATTAGTATGGAGGAGAAACACTGGGTGGAAAGTCTCACATCGATAAATCAATCACAAAAAATTTAAGCAGTTCCAGACTTAAAAATATGTAATAACATGCAGAAAAAACGATAAAGCAATTTACTAACATTGGAAAATGTACTTTGTAATTGTGAGTACTGACGCACTTTTAAAAGTAAATACTTTAGTACTTTTACTTGGAGTAAAATTTTTTGACCAAGCGACTATTATTCGTAGTGGAGTAAGATTTGATCATGAGTATCAATACATTGACTCAAGTACTGGAGTGGAGTACTTTGTCTACCACTGGATCTGAGCTTCGATATGAGCTGAGGTCAAGCCACACTCCATCTAGCAACAACACAGGGACCCACTTGATTTGGATTTTTGGTAGGGTGTTATAAAGTAGTATATCCAAACATCTCTCCAAAAGAAGGAGTGGCATCAAGTAGGGTAACTCAGTGTTCCTTCACTAATATTATGTTAATCTTTGGGAAAAAGATGCAGTGTTAATATTGTTTTGAAACTCTCCTGATGGACACCTCCACAGTGGACTAAACAGGCTTCATTTTCAGATACCTTCCACTTCCTAAATTGTGGTACATCATAATATTTCATGGGCTTAAAAATGAGCAATGAGGATGATGACAATTTTCAATGTTTCAACAAGACAATCTCGTACTTGAGGGGAGTTTAGTGACCTTTCTCCCTCAGCTGTCCATACCTGAATATGGGTTTTTTTGTGTGTCTGTGGACTTACAGGGAGTGTGTCTGTGCGATTGTCCTTCCACACCTCCAGCAAGGCCACGACCATTTCATGGAGCTCATCTCGACTCAGAACCCCGTCACGGTCCACATCGAACACTTTGAAGCAAACTGCCAGCATAGAGGGAAAAAGAAAGACGTGGTCATGAAGAAAAATACCAACGCAAGCTTTTTATTCTCAACCAAGAAACGCAGCATAATGCTACTTTGTCTGTAAGCAGGAAATCTTTTTCCAGATGTAATTTCAAGCACCAATGAGCGTGTGCTAATGACCAACAACATGACACTTTCCAGAAACATACTCTCTCTCTTCAGCTCCACCACAGAGAAGAAAGAGACTGCACTTGTGAAGCCTCAGGGATAATTTTTTCTGTAATGATTAAAAACCACAGCAGTGCTTACATTTCTGCCTTTCAGCCACCGGTCCCCTGCAGCACGCCGACAGTCCACAAGAGATCTCTTTAAAGTCAATGTGATTGTCCCGATTCTCATCAAAAGCGTGAAACAAGCCTGGAAAACAGCATCAGATAATATTTAGTGAGGATTCAAAAAACCTTCAGGCATACAAAAAGCTCTGTAAGGCTTAGAGTACAGGTGAATACTGACTTACCTTCGCTCAGAGAGGCGTGAATAGGAGGAGACACCAGTGGGAGGAAGGTTTCTAAGTCAAAGCGTCCAGTTCTGGACTGAGCTTTCAGGAGCCAGTAGCGCTTTTCCAAGTCTATAATGTCAGACTCCTCCACTGCAGGAGAGAAAAAAAAATGGTTAGGAACACGGCAAAGAAACCACAAGAATGAAGGAAAAGCTTCAGAACCAAAACACCTTTCTGTATCTCACAACTTCAATTGGATCATTCATCTTTCTGTTTCAGAGCAATTCAAAATCAATTTAGTGAGCTTTTGTAAAAGGAACGTGTTTATTTTTGTAAACTGTGTTGTCCAACCACATTGATCTTGTGACCTGGTAGGGAAAAATGTTTGCCATCATGTTATCTGACCTGATATTACAGCCTCATATATGACTCAACCTGTCACAAATCAGTCCAATATAGTAACCACAGCCCTGCCAGGGTCAATGATCCAGCCTCCCTCTTTTCAACATGGTAATCCTCAGCTTAAGGTAATAGGATTCAGCAGCTAGCCAGCTAGCCTCTGGCATGAAGCCTCTCCATATGACAGGTGTCAAAACACAGTCACGAGAAATGAAGTGACGGCTGTTTCCAGGCAGAAAGTGGACAAAGGTTTCCCAGTCGAGTCATAAAACAATCTTCCTGGAAGCTTGGTTTTTGCAGCTTTGGTCACTGCTTCCAGTCAGGCGGATGTTTATGCCTGTGGTCAGGTGTTTTTGAAAACTGGAGGGGTCTCTATCTATTGTTCATGCTGTGCTTTCTTTGTCATCATTGTTAAAAAAAAAGGAAAATCAGACTGACTAAGATGTGAAATATTCCTCTCTTTGAATCCAGAATCAGCTGATTGGCCTCACTTTAGTGCCAGTTGCTCAAAGCATCATTTGATTGGATCACCTTGATCCAGATACAGACGTTACAAGGCTACCAAATCCGGATTGCTTTAAATGAGACTACGAATCAAAGCTATGTAAAGAAGAGGTCGAGTGGCCAGCATGGAGGTCACACGGAGTGAGATAAGATCCTACACTCTGCAGGAAACTTAATCTGGACTTCAAGATGATGAAAGTAACACACATCAAAAACAGAAAGTAAAATAATGATGCATCCCAGGTAAATGTACACTTCTTCAATTTCATCTAGCAGACAAATTTGCCCAAAGCAGCGTGCAACACAAACAAGACTGAGGGGAAAAAAACTGCAACAAAATGCTTCAAGATTTCGAGGCTTTTGTGAAATCATCTGTTGTTACTTCCGTCATATTTTTTGTATAAAATTCTTGTTTTGTTTCCAGAAGCAAAAAATTTACAGTATTCAAAAACACAAAGTTTAAAGTCTGCCATAATTTTTTCTTTTTCCTTTTTAGCCTTTATTTAATCAGGAAAGGCCTCAGTGAGAGTGAAAATCTCTTTTCTTAAGATTGTCCCTGTGAAGATGGGCAGCAAGCACGCTTTACAAATCTCAAGCAGACAACAGCAGCCACATGAACAAACATAATACAAGGCGTCTTGAAAACTTTTAGATACACCAAAAAATTAGATGACAAAAGTCAACCATAATTACAAACATGTCCGGTAAAAGACCTTTGGCCTGATGTTTCTGCCTCCAAACTGTTCAAAATCCCCTAAAACTCACTGAATGGAATCATTTCTTTTATCAGTGAAAGCTAAGATATTTAATGATTGAGGATACCTGTCGATAGAGATATCAGTTGTCATGGATACAGCTGATAAATTGGTGCATCCCTATCAAGGTTGTAGAGAAATAATAACAAACGTGAAATTCCTGAAATTGTTCTTAGAATAAGAATACTGTGTATGTGTGCGTGTAATTTAAAGGTTTGCAGTCAGAGGAAGCAGAAGCTCTCAAAGATTGTTACTACCAGCTAGACAATGTACATCAGACAAAGAAGAAGCCACAGTAGAAGAATCATGCTGTTTTCCAAATGGTATACTTCTATACTTACATTTCCTACTTTTAGTGCATAAGTGCGTTGACACTGACAGTATGGAAAAACACAGCGCACATTGATTTCTCAGCTTGAGCACTCAAATGTGAACGCTGAACACTTCTCTCACCCAATGATTGCTATATTGTATACTCAGAAGAAGGGGCAGGAAAAGATCAAATGATGGTTGAGGATTGCAATCAATGAATAGTAGAAGAACACCCCTGAAGGGTTGTAAATGGGATCCTAATTTCATGTAAGCGCATAGTCGCCATGTTTGATTTGGGACGACACCCCCCTGTAAGATTTTGTGCATTGTTCTAGTGAGTGCAGAGTGGATATGGTGCACAATTTGAGACACAGCGTGGAATCACATGCAGAAGCAGTCAGAGAGTTTTGGGACACAAAGTGGATGACACTGATTAAACTGTTTATAAATAAGGTTTATAAAATAATGTAATAGTCTATCCTTGCTTGTCTTTATTCAATTTGACTGTTTGTCTTTTTTCACCGTTTCCATAAAAATCAGGAAAACATCATTACTGTGTTTCTTTTTTGGCCACGATAAACATGAGGTGAAAATCTAACATCATGACAGCTTGATTATAAAACCACACTAATATTAGCTTGCGTTTCCTCCTACTTCCTGTGAGTCTTTATGAGGTCATGATAATGTTCATCAGTTGTCCAGAGTCATCCCTCTGTCAATGTAAAGCACTCTGAGTGTTGAATTATTGCACTAAAAGTGATAAATAAATAAGTTCCCATTGACTGGTTGATATATTTTCCACCTCTGACCCTGTATTCAGGAGGTAACTTGAGGGCACTTAAGCTCAGTCTGAACTTCATCACCTCTTTGCTGCTGCTGTTAACATCTGTTTTACCTCCTCAGATATTCAAACCTACAGGCGTAAAGGCTGAGAGGGAGCACAGAGGACAAAATCAATGATTTAGAGCGTGAAGGCGGCTATATGGAGATGGCATGTAGGAAATAATATGAAAGGATGAATTATTGATGGACTGAGGCGGAGGGGAGCTGTGCTGTACAGACTCAGAATAAGTTAAAGATCTTAGAGCTCAGCTGAAAACTCAACAAAACTAGGAGGAAACATCTGAGATTATTACCTGGCTGTTTTAAAACTTGATTCTGATTGGTCAAAGCCTTAAAACTACAGGGTTTAATTCTCAACATTAAAAGTAAAGTCAATTAAATCTGTAGAAAACTGAGCTCATTGTCTTTCCAGCATGTTCAAACACAGATCAGTGTTCAGCTAGAATCAAACCAACTTGTGCCCACAAACTCTGACAGAAATCTGGGTGTCATAATTGATGAACAGTTGACCTTTAAGTTTCACGTGACCTCAATTGCTTGGTGTTGTCGTTGTGCCCTCTATAACATCAGGAGGATCAGACCCTACCTGACACAAAAGGCCACAAAGCTTCTAGTGCAGGCCCTTGTGATTTCACACATTAATTACAGCAACTCTCTTCCTGCATGTACATTCAAACCTCTGCAGATGATCCAGAAGCAGCACGTCTAGTATTTAACCAGCTCATCATCCCACTACTCATTTCTCTTCACTGGCGTCCAGTGGCAGCTCAAAACAAATTAGAAGCTCTTCTCTTGGCTCACAAAACTTTGACAAGAATGACTCCAGCCTACGTGGAATCCTTCATCCAGGTCTACACTTCATCTCACCCTCTATGCTCTGTCTGTGAAAGACGCCTGGTGCCCCACAGCCCAGCATGGCACGAAATCTCTAGCCAGACTTTTTTCTCTGTTGTACCCAAATGGTGGAATGAATTACCCAACTTTATACAATCTGCAGAGTCCCTTTCTACTTTTAAGGGTCGTCTGAAGACTCGATTGTTCAGGGAACTCTTTGGCGCTTAATCTGACCCTTCTCCTCTTTGTCCTCAGGGATAGAATGACTCAGAAGTTCTCAGACTCAGCTCTCAGTGAATATTTAGCACTGACCATGCTGAATATAGATTGTTTTCGATTGTCATTGTATGCTGACTAATGCTGCGGCTATTGTTAAATTGTTATCTATGCCTTTATTCATACATTCATAAAGGAAAAAAAATCTTCTGGCACCTTATGACCGGTGACCAAGTGTACTTACTTGAAGCACTTTGCCTCATCTACCAAGGTTTTTCCCTCCATGTCTAATTTCTTGCTTGTGTTGTACGCAACGTCGCTATGGACAAAAATGTCTACTAAATGAAATCGTAGAATTGCAAAATTGCCAGAGAAAAACCTAACCACACACATCTTCATCCACCAACATCCTGACCCAGTCTTAGACCCAGACACAGGCTGTGTCAGAACTGGATTAAACCTCAGTGACGTCCTGTCTGGTTTCTGAGGAGGGGTTACGAAGCACGAAGATGAAGTCTACTAGGTTGTAAACACTGCAAAGAGTGAGAGCTGGAGCCATACCTCAGCCTCTGATGCAACACACTCACATATACGCCTCATTATGTTCAACTCATTTAACTCTGTTTAACTCAGAAATCATGAGGAAAAAATACGATTTAACAGTGGAGCTGTTGTGAAAAAAGAAGTGAAGTAAAGGAACTGATTTTTGTAAGAAGGATAAGGACGCGTGCTAGAAACATATTATGTGAATCACCATCCATCTTAGAGGCACTGTGTTTCTGTACACACCATTAACTGCAAATATATGCACACAGTCCATTGGGTTTGTGCTTTGCTGTAAAGTTGTGCAGCCAGGTAAGGTTTTGGCAGACTTGAATGATACTTTTCTCGAGTATTCTTTCTATTTCTTTAACACACTCACACCTAAACAGCAGAGATAAGAAGTACACACCTCAGTGTAAGGAGTTAAAGAAGATATGACGAGTAGCCCCTCGGGGAAAGTCTGGGCCTGTCCCCGATACAGATAAAGTTTTTGCTGGGGGACTTTCTGATTGCAGTCAGGATGAATCATCCTGTGAGATCACACCACTAATTCTCCAGACTTAATTCATGCAATCACTTGGAATAGTGTGCCCACTACACCTGAGCACATGAGACAAAAAAAAAAGATAAACTCACAAAGCAAGTAAGTTTAAAATGCTTCTCTCTTCTGCAGTGCTATTTCTATTTTGATTATTTGTTGTGAAGTCATTTTACACACATTAACCCTCAGGGCAAAAAAGATTCACAAACACCAGCGCTAAAAGTAGCCCCCAGCCAGAGTAAAAATGACAAATTCTGATGCAGCAATTCTCAGCATGTGCTGCTCAGACTTTATAGTCGTCATGAAAATAATTTCTACCCTGAAAGAAAAATATTCCATTTGAAAATCAAAGCTGTTAAATATAACTTATTGAGTATGTTATCACTACTATTATTGTGATCAGGAGTTAAATGAGTCAGGCATCCCAGATCATACCACACATTAGACTTTTCCATGTGAGGAGCTGGTCTCAAGGTGCAATTGAGGGTCTTTCTGGGGAAATTCACTCAAATTTGGATTTTAAGCTAATCATAATACGTCTCTACGGCTCTTAACATGGAGCTTTTGTGTTGCTCCAGGTTACATCAGTGTCCATGTCTTTGATTGAACTCAAA
The DNA here is from genome assembly GCA_008086565.1 of Thalassoma bifasciatum. NCBI lineage: Eukaryota > Metazoa > Chordata > Actinopteri > Labriformes > Labridae > Thalassoma > Thalassoma bifasciatum. The sequence goes on along the minus strand of RPOG01008231.1, from coordinate 3,720 downwards.
TTCTTGGAACGGCTACAGACTTTAATATTTGAGTTTGGCAGTCAGCCCCGACAGAAGCTGAAGGATCTTAAATGCATTAAGGCGTAACCAGCTTTCAGTCCGGCCATCCTTTAGATACAGATGACCAGCAGCAAACCAGGGACTGTTTGAGTCCTCATCTACAGGTCTGTAAGCTTTCACCACAGACTGAAGAATGCCTCAAGAGTGGCTGATTGAAAATGATCCTCACTAGTGCTGAATAAAGATCTCTGTTCTTGAGTCAGCACAAACAAACAAGCAGGTTTAAATTGTGAAAGATCCAAAGTGACAAAATAAATCCCTCTCTTTTTATGTGCAATATATTACTGTATTATGTGCAGTTTGAAACGAATGCACAAACTTAAGCCTTGCAGAAAAAAGGAAGTTGCTGCCCTATTTCTATCATTGTTTAGTTTGTATAAGTATATAGGAATTTTAAGTAATGTAAAGTATTTTAATGTATGTTCTGATCCAGCTCTTTAAAAAACAACTGATTCAGGGCCAAAATCTCTGATAAAACTGTTGAGGTTACATCAGCTCTTTTCTTGAATGTCTGAAGATGACTCAGTTTGGTCGACTTTTACAGGCCATGTTTGCCTCAAGGACCTACTTGTTGCCACAGTCTGTTGCAATCAACCAAAGTATCTACAAAACTTTTTTCAGTTTTTTCTGGATCATCTATAACCAGAAAGATGCTGAATTATGCCCCCATTTCTTTATGAATACATAAGGTAGTGACAGATGTTCATTTGTAACCATCAAAACGCAGAAAAACATCAACCTGAACAGGTTACGTGAAACAAACTTTGTACTGCAGAGATTTTAACCCCAGGTTTTACAAACACGTCTCAGTTGGGATCATTAAAATTCTGAGGATTGCTGCAAAGCTTTACTATAAAACAGATTACGTCCTGTTTGTTCCCCCTTAAATAAAGTTGCCCTTTACCGTTAACGCCAATTAACAGGTTGGAAAACCAAACAGGATAAAGCAACCACAGCTGCTCTGACACTAACACTCAGAGTGAAGGTCTAACCTGTACCCACCTAGAGGTGCGACTCTCTCCGACCTGCAGCAGAGATACCATACCATTATCCAGGGAACATCCTTGGAGAGGTGCTGCCACAGCCAGCCTTCAGCATATTAACCTCCGTCTGACAACCGCTCAGAGAAATTTACACCATCCCGACCCGGCGTCTGTTTACCCCACACATTTCTACCCGGGCGCTAGGGAGTTAGCTGAGGGTTCACGGTGCTAAGCCCGGCCATGAGTCAAGCTTCACGCTCTTGTTCTAGAAAGAATCAGGGACCGGGAGGGTGTCAGTCACTCTCCCTCTCTCCAACACACATTCAGAGACACAAAGTTAAGAGGATCAGCTGGAGCAGCAGATTAAAGGCAGCGTCCAGCGTCTCTGACAAGACACGTTCTTTCCAGCCCGCTGTCCTTAATTGGCAAAATAAAGCCTGGCTAAATTTACTTTAAAGGAGATCACTCTATGGTTTTTTACATTCCTCCCTCTATCTTACACATGAATCTGGAAATGAGCTCGTTCCTACCTTCATTAGTTTCTGAAGGATCAGAGTATCAAACTTTGAATTTCAACACCACAATTCATGAACTCACAAGACTTAATTTCCTGCAGACTTGAAAGAAATTTTGCCTCTGATTTGAATCATAAAATATTCATAAGAAACTGGTTAGCTGACATCTGTTTCATACGAATACAAGCACCCAGTCGTCCATCTCTTTCTCTTTATGTCTCTTCCTCTCAAGTGTCACAGGCTCCTTGTGTTTTCAGTGTTGCATTAAAGCCAGTTTTCAGGCTGCAGAGCTTTACTCGGATACAGTTTGGAATAACTTGTATTCAAAAGCTTAATTTGTAAAGAAGCATTAATTACTCTGAGAGGATTAATTTTGTCCTGACTAAAGATAGAAAATGACTCAGCAGAGGATCAGACACATAGACCCGAGTGAGGGAAAGAGGCAGAAAAGTGTCTGTGGTACTCACGGTGTGTGACTCCAGCGAGGGTCTGGTAGAAGGTGGGTGTGTCGCTGTCGTCGGTGAGTGTAACACACACTCCTCCGGACAGGAGCCATCTGGACAAAGTGAAGGCCTCTTTGTTCTGCAGCAGCCAGCTCTTGAAGCGCTCGTAGTTCACTTTATCACCCTGAAGAAACCAAAAGCAGTTAGACCCTCAGAGATATCAATCCCTCTGTTTGTGATCTGATGAGCTTTAATGATTTAACCTCGGCCCCAGAAAGCTCAAGTCTCTATTAGGTGTTTCACATGTTATGATTGCGACATGTCATTTTTTAACCCATAAGTCTGTAGAGGGTAAAAGTTAACAAGAGAAATTGTTACCAGTTGATGATCACGAGTCCAAAAGATTATGTCAAACCTTTTTTTAGGCATTCAGTGAGGGTGGGCTGGTCAACTTCACTTATTTTTCTCACAAAATGTTGCAATCTTAAAACCCATGAGATGTATAAGCTTTTAGAAAGTCAGAGTTTTGTGGAGATGTTCTTCTAATGTGCAAAGTAAAGGCCTTCTTTAAAATGATGCATCAGGAATAAGATGCATACCCTGGCACCTACATCATTTTGATACCATGTGTTGAAATATCTCCAAATGTCTCCTAAAACATCTCTAAAAACTCTATACCTTAGAAGTTATTTCAGTTTCCAAGGGGATTTTTATCTATATATTTATGACATTTGTCCGATAAAGTCATTTCAAAGACAGGATTTCTCCTAGGAGGATTTTGAGCATCCTCAGCTGTTAAAAAGAAGTGTAGCCAGTGCAAAAGTACAAAAGCCTACAGTACCTCTAATGTCCACTTGAGGCTCTAGAAGCCAAGGAAACCTTTAGCCTGTGTAAAACAGACTTTGTCTCAGTGACGTCACTCAAAAACAGGTGTTTGGTGGTCACCATATTAGTAATTCAGACTTAAATTTACAAATCAAAGCTGTTTTTCATTCTAATCTAAGTTTTATGGTGTATATATGTATATGTGTATATGTATATGTGATGAGAAATTGTTTATCATATCAACATTTTTGCCTTACACATCTTTTAAACATCATAAAGTTGAGATCCTAAATCTGATTTAGATTGTTTAGAAACCTCTCTATTAATGTTAACAACATTTCAGATCTTGGATTCCTCCTGCAGATGTTTTTATTCTACTGTTTCTTTCATATCTCAGGGGTTGTTTATGTCTTTTTGTGTTCTAATGATCAGAACAATATCTCACCCTTAAGCCAAACTTTGTATTATCTCTCTGCCTCCGTGTGTGAAAGTCCTAACAATGACTGTTTTATGCGCATGCTGCTGACAGCTCTGTTATAAAGAAACAGGTGCAGCACGTGGGTGACATGTGAGTTATCAGTCTGTAACTCCTGTTTTTATTCCGGCTGCATGAGTTTAAAGACACGTCTGATGGGCCCGTTTTTAAAACCATCCACTGTTTATCTGCTTCCTGTCCATTCCGTCTTTATTTTGTCGTGACAGACTTGCTGGTTGCTTTTACCGACCTCAGTGAAGCACTTCTTGAGGGATGCTGGGACCTCTCCATCCAGAACCTGCAGTACGGCTTCGATGTCTTCCCTGGCAGCATATCCTCCCAGATCACTGGCAAACAGGCTGAAGAGGTCTGTGAGCACGCACGCACACACACACACACACACACACACACACACACAC
>RPOG01008230.1:0-14959 GCA_008086565.1 Thalassoma bifasciatum | reverse complement strand
TGTCCTCACAGTGCTCTTAAAAGTGTCACACCAAGGGTCAGGGAGTGTTTGCAAATGATTTTGTTCTGATTTAAGACGCATCAAAACAACCTTAAAGACTTTTAACCTTCAAACCTTTGGTCCTGTTTTTCTATCTCCTCATGCGGGAAAACTCCCGCCAGTCTGGCACGCAGCACCAGATAAGTAAGCTAAAGTAATCCGGAAGAAGAATCTGCAAATACTGTATGACCCAGGTCACACACTCATACACAAACACACACACATGCATTTGAAAGTGTGTCCCCCTTCTTGTTGGAGAGCTTTCAGCTGTTTTCACTGACCGCTGAACCTCCAGGGTTTGTTTTTCAGTTGTTACAGCGAACTCGAGCAGAGTCAAAGCAACACGCTCCTGCAGGGCGACACACCTACATTCCTCACACACACACTCTCTCAAACACACACACACACACACTGCTCAGTCAGACACCCACACAGTGACTGAAGCGGCTGACCTGCTTACACACTTCAAGCTTGAAGGAAAAGTTGGGTGTTCAGAGGAAATTTGACCAAACTGGCAACAAATCAGCAGCTTAGCTTAGCTTAGCATAAAGACTGGAAACAAAGGGAAACTGTTAGCCTGGTTTGGCTGAATGAATACAAACAACTTTAAGAGCACAGGGTCGTTGTGTGATGATGTGACTGTTTTCATTTAAGGCAGAGTTTGGTGACAGACAAAATGTCGACTCCGAGGTGAAATTAAACGCTGATTTAAAAGTTGAAACTTTCTGTATGAGTGAACCTTTTCTGGCCTCAGTGAAGGGCCATTGATTAACTCCATAGAAGAAGGAAATTTAAAGGCTATTTTCTGTTTTACAAGAGAGCTGAAAACTCCCTCAAGTCTTTGCTTTATGAGAAACTTTTAATTAGAGAATCAATCAAGCTGACATAATCTGACCAGCTTCATTCAGGCTGTTTCCTCCTCTAATTGTGCTACGCTAAGCTAGCTAGCTTCAAATGTGTAAGCAGAAAGCGTTCTCTGAACATCAAACCATTTCTTCACCTCTCTGAAACCTCTGTTAAATAACCTCGACTGCGTTTGACTCTGTGATGGTTTTTCCTCGGAGCAGCAGCTGTAAGCTCTGTGATCGGACACACCGGTAGTTTTTTTTGGTACTTTTCTGTTGGTTTTTTTGCATCATGGGGTTTGTTGATTCCTCAATAAGCTACTCCTGTTAGTTTTCACTCTGGGGTCTACGAGCGCCACGGCGAACACGCTGGGCGCTCACATTTCTGGTCTACCAAGGGTTTGTACATAGTCATTAGATAAAAACCACAAAAACAGACAAAAAAAGTAACTTGGTACTTAGCCACAACCTGGCAACACAAATATCTACCAAATATTTAAATGCCAAATTGTTTTTTCTTTGATTTATTTTCCCCTGCAGTAACGTTCATGTGATTTACTGTAAATGTTTTGATACTACCAATGCTAATACTAACTCCTCTCACCCTCCTCCAGTGTTTTTAGTTCCTCCAGTAGATCATCCTGTTCCTTTTTATTTTGTATTAATTTAACTGTCAAATTATTTTATTGCCTTCTTTCAGGTTGGGGTTTCTCCCCTTTTTAAGCTGTTGTATATGTGATTTAAAGTTTTATATACACTAGTTTGAGATTTTCAGAGGCAAATAGTTTTGAAACTTTTTATTTTGTAAGAGTTTCTATTATCTTTTAGACTTTTTTTTTTTGCTTTTTTATTTATGTGTTTTGTTCGTAGAAGGATTGCTGATGTGGTTTGGTGTTCATCTCGTCGTTCAGGGGATGTGAGCCGCGCCGTCGGCTGCAGACCGGAGCTGATAACCCGCTGAAATGTTTTCATATTTAGGGAGATAAAACAGAAACTTTTATTTTGAAATTCCTCTAGTAGCTGCCTCCCAGTTATAGAAACATGTAGACACGGCTTCAAGGTCTCAGAAACAATGAAAACAGAGATAGAGGTTTGAACTAAGTATCAGACTGTGTGGACGCCTCTCAGTGAATAAACAATAACCTTTTCTTCACGGGTTCATCAGCTCAGGTCTGTTTGATGAGCGCTGCCAGAGAAACGTTTGTTCTGCTGCTTTTTGTCACAAACACCACATGTGAATCACCAATGGAGTGGAGAAGCCAATGAATCATTGGTTTCTGCAGGTTCTGATTTATTATTGGAAATAAACCTATTTTTATGCACATTAACATTTTAAAACCTCGTCTTTGTCTGAGTTCTTTCTGCTTTATTCATAAAGGGTGAGATGAATTTGGTGACATTACATCATCTTTAGCAGAAGTGACCAACTGTTAGCACTCAGCTGGCCCTGTTAGTTAGTTAGTTCAGGGTTAGTTTAACTTCACCAACGGTCAAAGAATCAGACTGTTTGTCACAGGCAAAAGCAGCATTCATGGAAACATGTAAACACATGGCTCTTTATAATACAAACGAAATCAGGTTCTTGTATTCGGGATCAACTCTTTGAAATGTCAACCTACAACTTCAATTCCAATGAGGTTGGGACGTTGTGTAAAATCTAAATAAAAACAGAATACAATGATTTGCAAATCCTCTTCAACCTTTTTTCAACTGACTACACCACAAAGACAAGATATTTTATGTCCAAACTGAAAAACTTTATTGTGTTTGTGCAAATATTTGCTCATTTTGAATTTGACGCCAGCAACATGTTCACAAAAAGCTGGGACAGGGGCAACAAAAGACTGAGAAAGTTGAGCAATGCTGGAAAACAGCTGTTTGGATCATTCCACAGGTGAAGAGGTTCATTGGAAACAGATGAGTGTCATGATTGGGTATAAATGGAGCATCCCTAAAAGGCTCAGTCCTTCACAAACAAAGATGGTGCCAGGTTCACCACTTTGTCAACAACTGCGTGAAAAATTGAACAAAATATTACAGTAAAAAACAAGGAAAAACGGCATTTGCACATTTTTCATCTTGACTTAAGTGCCATAACTATGGAAGCCTGTTTCTGCCAATTAAAATAAAAGAAAGAAAAATAAAGAAAACTTTTTTCAAAAGTCAAAAATTTGAGATAAAAATTCAAAACTTTGAGATGAAAAGTCCATCCATCCATTTTCTTAACCATAAATCCTGCTAATCAGGGTCGCGGGTGGCTGGGGTCTATCCCAGCTGTCATTGGGCGAGAGGCGGGGTACACCCTGGATTGGTCACCAGTCAATCGCAGGGCTGACATAGAGACAAACAACCATTCACACACACACTCACACCTACAGGCAATTTAGAGTAATCAATTAACCTAATGTGGGCATGTTTTTGGTCTGTGGGAGGAGTACCCGGAGAGAACCCACACATGCACGGGGAGAACATGCAAACTCCACACAGAAAGGCCAACCATGCCCGAACAGGGAATCGAACCTTCTTGCTGCGAGGCTGGAGCGCTACCCGCTGCGCCACCGTGCAGCCTGAGATGAAAAGTTGAGATATTAAATCAAAAAGTCCAAAATTTGAAATAAACAGTAGAAAATGTCTCAAAATTTTGACTTCATATGGGCAAAATAAATCTCAGCAAAGCAAGTTTTTCTTTTTTTTTAATTTAACGTAAACGGACTTCCATAGATAACTTATAATTTATATTGCATGAAAAAAAAACTTAAAGAAAAAAAAGCGCAAAACAAAGACACATTTGAATGCCTTTATTTTTTTTATCTCAACAACTCGATTGTGGTCGTGCAACAAATAAAAAGGCTCAAGATCCATCACATACTTCTACCAGGTAGTAAAGATGGCTTAATAAGTTTAAGTAAAGTCAGAGATTCCTCTTTTTGAAATAAAGTAACTCAAAATGTGCCAAACCATACGGTCGAGGGGGTAGCCATAGATTAAAAATGAATGATGTTTCATTTAAGCTTATGTTAAATTTAGGAGTTCACTGGAAATAGTTTGTATTTCTTTTTGGTTTAATATCTAAAGGTATTTTCTGTCAGCACAAGGACTTAAGTAAGTTGAACATATGTGTGATTGTTAGGTGATCAGTAGTGCCACGAGTTTGAACTGAGAGAGAAAAACAATCAAACATTAATTTACAAGAATCAGCCTTTAACTACAACATCCTGGAGGTTCAATATAGAGAAACTTCAAACTGAAACTGAAGGAAGGCACAGAGTGTGTGTGTGTGTGTGTGTGTGTGTGTGTGTGTGTGTGTGTGTGTGTGTGTGTGTGTGTAGTGTTTTTGGCGTCCATACAGAACAAACAGACATGCTCTTACCTGTCGGCCTCAGCGGTTGGGAAAAACACACTCACAGATGACGCCAACAAACACACACATTCCAACACAATCATTTTTACACACATAACCGTTCTGACATATTAATGCAGACACACACACACACACAGACGAGAGTGTGGGGGCTGGACCCTCTGATGAGAGTAATGGAGTTTATGCTGTCATATGACGTGCTGACTGCAGGTGTTTCACCTGAGTCACCCTGTTTGTTTTTTATATGAATGTTTCTTCAGCTCTGGATGAATCAGTCGGTCTGAGACGGAGAGGAGGGAAAACACCACAATTTTGTTTGTTCAGTCTCCAGAACAAGCAAAGACACAGAGCTGGTTGTAAAACCTTGTGACTGTGAGTGTTTTTTTAATCACTAATGATCATCATTTGATGAGCTCCACCTCTGCAAACAGATCAACAGGATCATAAAAATAATCCTCAGAGTCAGTGAGGAATGATCAGAGGATTTCAACATCTAAAGAGTATGTTACATTACGAGATTCAATAAATCAGAGGAATTCTCTTGTCCAAAGGAACAAACACAAAAACCAATACTGGAAGGACGTGATTTTCAGACCATAAAGTAGCACTGCATTACTTAAAAAAAAGATATGACTCTCTTCATTGGAAACAGACATGACTCTGTAGTGGAGATAACTGCATTAATAAAAAACAGACATGGCTCTGTAGCAGCAAACACTGCATTGTAAAGCCAACATGACTCTGAAGAGGAGATCACTGCATTGATAACAGATATGACCCTGTTCATTGAAAAAAGACACAACTCTGTATCTGTGATCAATGCATTATCAAAGACAGATGTGGAGATCACTGCATTAATAGAAATGGGCTCGACTCTGTAGTGGAGATCACTGCATTAATTAAAACAGACATGTCTCTGTAGTGGTGATCACTGCATTATAAAAGCAGATTTGAGTCTGTACAGGGCTCACTGCTTTGTGAAACCAATATGATTCTTCAGTGGAGTTCACTTCATCAATAAAAAACAGACATGTCTCTGTAGTGAAGATCAATGCATCAGTTAAAAAAGACGTGGGGATCACTGCATAAATAAAAACAGACATGACTCTGTTGTGAAGATCAAGGCATTAATAAAAACAGACAGGTTGATTCTTATGACTGTGTTACACATATTCTTTTTTTTTTTTAGAGTACTGTAGGACTGATCTGGCATACACACCCAGATTAACACACCTCTTCACACACAAGCCTGTCTGTCATTTATGGGAATTCCCAAAACATGTTGCACCAGGCCTGCTGTTATTCCCGTGGATCCATCATTTCTCCTAAACCCACTGAGTCACAAACCAAATTACAAAAGATCATTTCAACATCTCTGTGCCTGTCTTCTTTATCTCTGCTGCTCCTTTTTTATAAGACAGGCAACATGAGCTGCTCCTGGAACTGGTTTCAAACTGTTGAAATGATTAAAGAAGGATGATAAAGACACGCTGCTCTAAAATAAATCCAGTGTTCGTCCATCATGTGGAGTCAGAACAAACTTCAAGCTCCCTGTGGATCAACTTTCTCACCCTTTGTTATGTTTTCTGCTGTCCCAACATTACCCCGCCCGTCTATCACGAAGACGTTACGGGAACGTTGGCAGGAAAAATCTGGATAGACAGGATGAAAATTTGAAGACCTTTCCAAGAGCTTGGTTCACAGTTTCTGTTTATTCTGCTTTTTCCCCCCTCCTCTCTGTATTTTTGTAGTGGAGCGTCATATTTCAAAGGCAGGCTTTCACTTCCCCATCCTCACTTTGAGCTCACGTCCACTTCTGTTTGTGTCTGCGTCAAACATTTGCATCTTGCTGAGCCTTGTTATTTCACTCCCTGACCTCTTTAACTGGAAGTTTCTCCGAGACGAGTTCAGACTCGTCAGCTGTCAAAGTGAAAACTGTTTTTAACCTCAGTGTCACTGACGTCAGCTCGGGTGGATTGGACTGTTTCCATCTGCTGATTTGAATCTGAGCTTGTCGGTTCCTTCTTCCTGGTGACTGATTTGAATGTTATTGGACGTTACAGTAAAGCGCTGAAGTTAAAGGTTAATGTGATGTTTCCTTTTTTCCTTATTCTGTCAGCCCACACTTGTGCTGTGTTCAGCCAAAACACACCAGGACTGTCAAACAGCTGGAGTCACAGACTGAGGAGTTCCCTGATCCCCTCCAATGATGGTCCTTTCCTGGTTCATAACTCAAACCTGTTGACTCCTGATGCGGCTCCGCTCATTATGTCAGTTCATTGTTGTTGTAGTCAAGTTAAATACTATCTAGTTCAGTGGTTCCCAACCTTTTCCAATTCAGGGCCCACTTTTAAGTCTCAAAAATTTTTCGCAGCCCACCTCTGACCATATACTTATGGGGGCTGTATAGTGCCTTGTTAGCGCTTGATTTGTAACAAAGACCCGAAAAGTAAGAAAAAAATGTAATAAAACCCAAAATATGATAACTGGTCAATGATGTAACAGATGCTGAGCCCAGAAGGTGATAGTCATTTGCCCACGATATAACAACTTGTTAAATGTACATATACAACATTTGTTTGATCAAATCTAAGGGCTTTGTTAATTTTGGGGTCATGTTACATGTTGGGCTTTAACTTGCCCTCTTCAAGGACTTTTCTTATATACAAACGTTTGAACATGTTGAATATCCTTACAAATGTAACCAAATCTTAATATTTAAACATTATTCTGTAGATTTGTATCTTAATATAGCTACCCTTCATTAAAATTCAGACTATTTTGAAAATGATTTGGCGGCCCACTTGCAATATCTTCGCGGCCCACCAGGGGGCCACGGACCACAGGTTGGGAATCACTGAGCTAGTTTAACATTTTGTGTTTTATTTTGAAAATCTCTAGGCAGTTTAAGGCTGTTTCTAATCTGCTTTTTGCAAATTGGTGCCCCAATGCATACAGCATACATAGGACACTTGAGCATCTGCTGCAATCTGCCGGAGCAGGGATGCAGCTAGACCACAGCAGAGGAGATCTATCCCACCGATTAAGCTGACGTTGAAACGCTGGTTGTTTTCCAATCCGCCTACTACACTAGCGATGCCTACTACTTCGGCTGAAATTCAGTATGTAGTGGGCAGTATGCGAAAACTTGGGAGATCTGTAGTAAACTACAAGTTCCCGGATGTCCTACTGATCCGGGAAAATTTCTCAGTATGTAACGGACCAGTCTACCTGGCGTACTGTTTCCCACAATGCACGGCGCTAATGCTGTTTGTCAGTTTGGGGGGCGTTCAGGTTGAGGTGAATTACTGACACCTACTGGAATAAATCAGCTCAACTACAACACAACAACAAAAATGTGAAACGGCCGAGAGATAAAAGTGAAGTGACAGGAAAGAAACAGCGGTAAATCTGCTCACTTCATCATGAAAGAGCTGTTTACTTTTACCAAATTCATAAAAGCCCGTAAAAAATGTATCACTGTTTATTTTCAACTAACAGCATACGTGGGTAATGTCGACGCAGTTTTTCCATCAGCTGTAAAAATAAAAATTGAGTTGGTTTCAGATTTATTTTCAATACACGATAACTTTTGGTGCAGGAGTAAAAATCAAATATGGTGATTTTGCTGTAATAAACTTTTATACCTTTACAAATTTGATAAAATCAGGACTCTAATCTCTCCCTGAATTTGTTGTTTTTCTAAATGAATCAAAAATGTTCCTTGAACCACTAAAAATGATGAAAAAAACATAAAAATTCTCCAAAAAAAATGTACAACTTCCTTCACATGCTTGATTTCATTTATTTATTTTCCTTTGTATCTCATTGACATCTAATTTAACTTATCTACTTTTATCGCTCCTGTAACTTCACCACTGATTGATGTGGTGAATTAATGACTGAAATGCCAAATGTACTCATGGTTTACTTATGATAAAGTTAAACAAGAAAAAAACCATCAGCTCCACTTTCTGAAACAGAAATCCAGAGAAGTATACGACTAAACAGGTCCAACAAAACAGTCATACTACATACTACATGTGAAAGTAGTCGGTAGTAGACAGTTCCTACTACCTACGATTCTGACATGTAGTATGAAGTAGGTGGTTTGGAAAACAGCCTATGTCTTTTTTATGTCATGGGCCATGTAGAAAAGACGTCTACGGGAAGTGCAGAATGAAAGTTTTTATGATGTCTTTTACTGACGTTTTCAGAACCTTGTAACCATTTGTGAGGAGAGAGCCTGTTGTACATGAATTCATCACACAGGTGACACAGTCTGTTTGGGCTTCACAGTGTAAACCTGCTCATGCTCCACAGTGTAGACTGACAGTCTGTACTTCACAGTGTGGATCAGCTGTCTATCCTCCTTGGCATAGACCAGATCATAGACCATCCACACTTCAGTGGTGTAGATTGGAAGTCAAGGACATCAGTAATTGTTGTTTTGTTCTGTACATTTCTAGGAGTAGATTACGACCGAGGAGTGTGGACAGCTAACCCTATATCATAGAGCATAGTTAGAAAACCTTCTTGACAGACAGCTGGTCTATGCACCATGGAGCTTAGACTGCCTTCCTGTATGTGATTTACTTATGTACAGCAGGATCTCATGTGCACTGGGTGCCCTCCTCACTCATGGTTACAAGGTTCCGGTGCGTCCAGAAGACTTCTGAAAAAGATGTTTTAAAAACTTTCACTCTGCACTTCCAAAAGATGTCTTTTCTACATGGATCATGACATAAAAAAGACATAGTTTCAAGGTCAGCTTGCTCAATGGAATCATGAGTTGACTTGTTGACTTGAGTAGTAAACTTATCTGATCTAGTGCAATGATGGTGAGGAGCCCAATCAAACGCATCTGGTGTATTTTTGTCACCACTTCCTCTAGATTCATAGAAACCGAGGTCCATCAGGACAGATGTCCATATGAAATACTATTTTTTTCCTTCCATCTCTTGTCATGCTCCATCACTTGCTCTTCCATCTGTGTGCCGTGTATTATTCTAACACCTGAAATACACCAGATACGTCTGCTGTCTGGCTCCACTCCATTTCCACTGCATGTTGGCTGCGTTCGCCGACTCACACCGGCTGTGTGTTCAGTCCAGCAAGCTGCATGTCTGATAGACAAGTTCCCATGCTTTCCACTCCATTGATAGGTCTCTGTTCATTCATGTTGGACTATAAAACCTTGGACTAGTTGACTTCTGGAGTGTCTCGGCTCACTGTGTCCATTTGATGTTGTAGGCGAGCTAAATATGATCTGATTCTGACTCAGGCGCTTTTTACATGACTTCCAGGCACTACTTTGTGTCCTCTTACCTATGGTGAATTGGCACATCACAGCTCCAGCATCTGGCAGACATAGAAATAGAAATGCTGTGCATCACACTGCAAAAACTGAAATCTAAGCAAGTCATTATGTCTTTTTTTTAGTAAAATTTGTCTTACTATTCTTGATTTGAGCCACATTTACTAGACAAGGTCATAAAAATGTCTCATTTCAAGTTTTTTAAAGACAAAAATGAGGCATCAATTGCTTGTAACAAGTAAAAAAGAAAAATCTGCCAATGGGATAAGATAAAAGATTCTTGTTTTAAGACATCTTTCTAATTTCAAGAAACTTCCCGGATCCCATTGGGAGATCTTGAGGCCTTCTCTGCTGCTTCAGTAGCACTGTGGGTGGCTGTCTTCTTCTTCTCTCCCTCGATTTTTACTAATTTCTAAAGGGGCCTGGCCAAAGAAAGGGCCACCTCATGTATGGTACTGGGAGGCACCTTGCTCTCCATCCAACAAGCGAAAAAATCACTGACCGGTCCCATGTTCTTCCAGAGTTTCCTTTTAAAAGGTTTCTTCCAGGCGGTCTTCTCATGGGACTTGAAGCTACAGCAGCTGCTTGGTGGTCTCAGACACAAGAACTATGTCTGGACACAGATTAAGAGCTGATATTTGACAATGACATTATTAGACTAAATGACTCCTGCTTTAACCTCTGATGCATGAATTATGAAAGTCAGTGTCAGGATTTAGCATGAAAAAAAGTTTTCCAATTTTTTTCTTTTTTATATTTGTAACTGAGCAATCAACACAAAACAATGTGAGCTTCATGTAAATATGACTTTTTTTTTCTTTGTTTGACTTCTTTTGTTTTTTTTTTTTTTTTTTTTTTTTTTTTTTTTTTTTTTTTTTTTTTTTTTTTTTTTTTTTTTTTTTTTTTTTTTTTTTTTTTTTTTTTTTTTTTTTTTTTTTTTTTTTTTTTTTTTTTTTTTTTGTTTTGGTAATTTCATGAATAATCTTTTTTGAATGTTTTGCAAAACTTTGTAACTCTCTTTCAACCATTTCAACACTGATTACTTTATTGTTTAAAGGCTTTTTCACCCTCAAATGTTTGTCTATAAAGTGTTCATATATATATATATATATATATATATATATATATGTTTGTAAAAAAAATTGAAAACATTTTTTCAGGCCTTAAGAAGAATAAAAATATCCTGGCACAGGCTAATATGAATTTCCACCACATGAACCACTGAATTTAGGAGTGAATAACTTTTAAATAGACGTCCACTGTAGTGACCACTATGCACCACAGAGTTAAGAAAACTCGCCAATGAGGTAACAAAAACAGACTTGTTTAGTTTCTTGATAAAAGAATGCTCACTCTTTTATTATTTATCTCTTTAAAGCCATTCAAGCATCTCTTTGTCTTTTAATGTCTCTCAATAAGCCACTGGTCTTGTCTCCATTTGTTTGTGCAGGTTTCCACACAGAAATAAAACTGAACTCACCTCTAAGTGGTTATTTTGAAGCAATGACTCATGGTACAGATCCATCCTTTCACCTGCTTCACCACACCAACGTTAGAGACGGCAGCCATTGTGCTTGAAATCTTTAATCTATATTGTGTTATATTCTGGTGATAGGATGGAGAATGTGTCATGAACATATGAGTCTGAACTCCTCTGTTTCACATCAGGGTCCTGCTCAAAAAGCAGGGATTCAAAGCTGCATCATGACCCTTTGTGGTAAATCTGGACTGATATTCAAGAAAATCCTATTATCTTACATTAGAAATGTCCCATTTATGACAGTAAAGGATGTTTGAACAGTGAAGTAAACTTTCTCCTCTCAGTTTTGATTTTACACTTATTCCCTGCACCTAAAAATTAACTCGGACCATCTCAGAGAAAGTCCAGACTAAACTTTTAAAGTCTCTGAGGATGTTTTCAGGTCTCACTTTGATGAAACGAGTTTCTCCACATCTGTCGTCCCCGAGCGTCTTCACACATCACATCACACAGACACGGAGGAAGTGAGGGGGTCTTAAATCTGTCAACACCCTCTCAAAGGTCAGAGGTCAGGTGACGGGGGATTATAGGAAATGAGGCTCTGTCTGTGTGTGTGTGTGTGTGTGCATGTGTGTGTGTGCGCAGTCTGTGTATAAGTGTGTTTGTTTATATATCTGCCTTTACCACTGCCCCGTAACGTCAACACGAGTGCGCTCAGATCTTCATTCATCTTCATTTTCTGCACTTTATGTTTTCCCTGGGCTTTTATTTTGGTGACTTCACTTCCTCTCCATGAGGCGCTCACACTCTGTGATGATGAGAAACATGCTGGTGTTTTTTTCTCTTCTGACCTTTAAAACATGATTATCACAAACATCAGAGAGACACTGAGCGGAAAAAAAATTACAGAAATACCACAGAGGGTTAGTTTTATTTATTCATTTCAAATATTTAATGTTTACATGATGGATGAATAACAGCACAAAATGGTGGAAAAAAGATGTGAAATAAATTAACATTTTATTTTTGCAGAACAACTCACTTTGCATCCTGTGAAGTTTATATCCCATTCTGAGCAGAAACGGACCTCATGTTTTTGTAACGGTCTGTCCTTCCCCTTAAACTTTGACGTGCTGGCTCAGGAGGAAAGTTTCAGGCTGCTTTTGAAACTGACCAACTTCAGATAGAGACAACTCAACTGTTCTTGTGTTTACAGGCTCCGACAGTTATCTCACCATCTTCTACAGGTCTGGCATGCAAACTATCACAATTTCAGTCCCTCAGCGTTTCCATTTAAATGCAGATTTTTGGCTTTGCTTTTTTGTATTTTTGGGAGAAACGTTGTGAAACGTTGTCATGTGACTAAACATATGGACAGCATGAAGCTTGTTAGTCTGTAAAAATCCCATAAATTAGCAGCATCATTGTCAAAGCTGCAGAGTTCTAAGGGTGTGAAAAAAGAAGAGGCCAATAGTATTTCAGTTAATGTACTGAATCCTTTTGTTCAAAAATACTCACATACACAGTACAGGCCAAAGGTTTGGACACACTTTCTCATTCAATGCATTTTCTTTTTTTTCTTGCTTGTTTACATTGTAGCTTCTCACTGAAGGCATCAAAACTATGAATGAACACATGTAGAGTTATGTACTTATAAAAGGCAAATAACTGAAAACATGTTTTATATCCTTGTTTCTTCAAAATAACCACCCTTTGCTCTGATTACTGCTTTGTATACTTTTGGTATTTTTCAAGAGGTCGTCACCTGAAATGGTTTTCTCTTCACAGCTGTGTCTTATCAGGGTTAATTAGTGGAATTTCTGGCTTTATCAATGGGGTTGGGACCATCAGTTGTGCTGTGCAGAAGTCAGGTTAATACACAGCCGACAGCCCTAATGGACAACTGTTAAAATTCATATTATGGCAAGAACCAATCAGCTAACTAAATAAAAACGAAATTACTTTCAGAAATGAAGGTCAGTCAGACCAGTAAATAGTCATAAAAATAAAGAAAACGCAACTTGAATGAGAAGGTGTGTCCAAACTTTTGGCCTGTACTGTATAAATAAATATATATATATATATGGGTCAATGACAAAAAGAGGGTCTAAAATCTTATTTTTAAACAGTTCTCTGAAAATGGATAGAAAACATATTTCTGAGAGAAGAATTATGTTTGCCAACAGATTGCAGTAGATGACCAACATTTCTTAGATTTTAGGTTAATAATTTTTTAGTATTTTTAATTTGAGCACCCAAAAATGTCAGGTGGTGCAACCAAATATATGAAAATACATTTATATGTTCCTGTTATTTTTTCTGTGTGAAATTATTGGCAAGTATCTCTCAAGTTTCTGTAGAGACTCATACATTTTCATTTTGTGTGTTTTATTTCTTTTATTTGTGAATAAGATAAATAATTTGATGTTAAAATAACATTTCACATTATTACATTGGTTGTACCACCTGACATGGAAATTGTTCCAGTCACCAATGAAGTGAAAAAACCTTTTTTATCAGTATTTCAGAGAAATCTACAAACTTTTCCACTTGGTCACAAATGTCATTTGGGCTCCTCTGGCTGATGCAGTTTCCTGTTTCCTGTTTTATTCTCTTCACTTTAAAATAAAAGTCTAATGTTACGGTTGCACCANATAAAATAATGCCACTGTATTTTTAATTTCCATTTACAATAACTGACATTCAATTTTTAGAGTTTAATTACTGTGGATACTTGTCAGGACGGTTGCACCACCTGACATTTTGGGGGTTTGAGGAACCAAAACACAAAAAAACACGTTATATTTTAATAGTTTAAAGATGTGTTCAAATAACACAGGTTTCATAGAATAAAGAAATACATGTGATGAAATACTCAATTCATGATGGAAGGAAATATTGCACTCGGACACAAAAAAAGGGACGTCACGTCATTGACCCATATATACACACAGATCATGTTCACTGCGTTCCCTCCTCACCTACAATAACAATGACCATTCGGTTATGAATCTCAAAGGTATTATGGGTAGAACTTGACAGCTGTGGCTTTGCTAAACAGCTTAGTTACAGTTGTACTTAAACCATGTTTCAAAACATTGCACAAACACCTCCAAGTAACAACTGTCTAATTTTTATTTATATATTTATTTATTTATTTAGGCGGGTTGGGGGACTGCTGCTGCTTCATATATGTCAGCAAATGTTTCGCTACGGTTTTGAGGATCAAGTGAAATCAGGTAACAAAAGCATGAGCGGGAAATCCAAATGGAAAACTGAATGTTAAATCTGTCTGTCAGTGAAGTTCATAGCTCAGACAAAGTTCGCGTAAAGTTGCTCTGCACGCTCCAGGGCAGGGATGCCTGTCTCTTCTTCTTCCTGTTCATTCTGTTTGTCCTTGTAACAACGCCACCTACTGGAATTTAGTGTGAAATGGGGAAACTGGCGGTTCCTGCCTTTGTAGCTACTCAGTTAATTCAAGTAGGCTTCACTCAAAACAACCGTAAAATGGCTTTTTTCATTATTAGAGTAACTGTTACTTCAGACAAACTGGTAAGAACTGCAGAGTTGAAGAACTCAGTCATGGTAACTCAGGATTTTGAGTCCGGAAAGCTGTTGGGTTTTGCAGTGTGAAAGTCAAAACTAAAGCGGCATTAGAAAACAGAAGTCTCCTCTCAAAGATAAAGCTGTCAAGTATTTTACAGACAAGCTTGAGACCTGAGAAGGTCACAATAGTGTCTTACTTGTTTACTTGTGTGTGCTCAAAGACAAGAGGAACTCTGTGTATCTGAACTGTCATGGTGGTGGAGGATAGATGCTAACAGAGGGAGCTAACCTGTTAGCATGAATGGAAGCAGCTTCAGTCTGTCTCTGTTTCCCTCTCTGTGCCTCATCGCTCTCCTCGTCATAGGCCACCT
>RPOG01008229.1:0-14959 GCA_008086565.1 Thalassoma bifasciatum | reverse complement strand
GAGGAGCAGCCCACAACACCTGCCCTTCAAAATAAAAGCGCCTGACCTGCCCTCTGAAATAAAAGATCCTAACCAGCACGTCAACATAGAAGATCTATAACTGAAAATAAAGGATTTAAAGCTGCCCTCCAAAACTAAAGAGCATAACCTACCCTCCAAAATAAAAGACTCTAACCTGCCTCAACAATAAAAGATCCATACAGACCCTAAAAAATAAAAGGCCCCAAACTGCCCTCCGAAATAGAACCTCATAATTTGCCCCCAAAATTAAAAGCTCTCCAAAATAAAAGAAGCTGACCTGCTCTCCAGTTATAAGTCCCTCACTGGCTCTTCAAATGAAAGACGTCTCAAAAAGAACTTACCCTGTTTCCTTAATTAAAAAGACTTAAACCTGCTCTTTAAAACATTAGACTTGCTGAATTTTCAAAATAAATGAATAAAATAAATATAAAAAGCAAAAATCATTACTCAATATTTCTTATATCTATTACAAATTGAATTACCTCTAACTGGCTGATCAAAATAGACAAAAGTAAACTGTTCTTCAAAATAAAAGCTTCCAATCTACTGTCCAAAGTTTAAAAAAAAACGCAACCTGCTCTACAAATTAAATATTCTAACTGGCTCTTCAAAACAAAATGCCTTTACTTACTCAAATCAATTAATTCAAAATTCAAATAAATACTATTGCTTGTTCTTCAAAATAAAACACATTCACTTGCTTTCCAAATAAGAAACTATAACTTGCTCTTCAGAAGGAAATACTTTTACTTGCTTTCCACGTAAAAACAGCTAAAACTTGCTCTTTTAAATAAAATACTTTCCAAATAAAAAGAATATATAATTTGCTCTTCAGAGTAAAATACTTTCACTTGCTTTCCAAATAAAAAAAAACTATAATTTGCTCTCTGAAATAAAATACTTTCACTTGCTTTCCAAATAAAATCTATAATTTGCTCTTCATAATAAAATACTTTCACTTGCCCTTTAGAATAAAGTACTTTCACTTGCTTTCTAAATAAAATATTTAATCTGGCTCTTCAAAATAAAGTACTTTCACTTGCTTTTCAAATAAAAAACTATAATTTGCTCTCCAAAATAAAATACTTTCACTTGCTTTCCAAAGAAAGAACCATCACTTGCTCGACAAAATAAATGTCCTAACCTGCTATGCAAAAATACTCTTACCTTCCCTCAACAATAAGGTCTGAACTTCCCCTGAAATAAAAAACCTTGTCCACCCTTCCAAAATAAAAGCCTGTTAACTTCTCCCTAAATAAAATACCCTTCTCTGTTCCCCAAAACAAAAGACCCTCATATACCCTTCAAATTTTAAGATCCTAACCTGCTCTCCAAAGTAAAAGACTCAAACCTGTTCTTTGAAATCAACATGACATTAAAAATAAAAAAACACTCTAACTTGTTCTTCAAAATAAGAGTAACAACTTACCCTCATTAGAAATTACTTTAACATGCTTTCCAAAATAAAAATAAAATAGTACCACCTCTGTTAAGTAAATACACCTAACTGTACTTCAAAATAAAAGACTCTACTCTGCTTTCTTTATTAAGAGACCCAAACCTGTTTTTTAATAATTGAATACTCTTAGAAACTCATCAAAATGAAATACTTTTAACTGGCTCTTTATATTAAATGAGTTACCTACCCCCCAAAATGAAAGATTCATACCTAATGTCCAAAATGAAATACTCTTACCAGCTCTCCAATTTAAAGATTCTAACTGACTCTTCAAAATAAAAGACTTTTACTTACTTCCCAAAGAAAAAACCCTCACCTGCTCTACAAAATAAAAGACTCCAACCTACCCTCTAAAATAAGACTCTTGCCTATTTTTTTTTTCTTTTTCTTTTTGACAAAGACTCTAAGCCGCTCTCTCAAATGAAAGACTTTTACTTCTCTTCCAAGTTAAATACACAAACCTTCCCTCCAAACTAAGACTATTTGTGTCTAAAATAAAAGCCTTTAACCTGCTCTCTAATGATAAAATCCAGAATTAAAACAACATCAAACACAGAAGAATTACTCAGAGGAACAGTGAGAGCTGACTTATGAGTCAAACAGTTGTTTTTATTCCAAAAAGCAGCTGAAGCTTGAACACATTCTATATGAACAACAGGGAAAAGGTTAAAATCCTCCATAATTTAAACATTCATTTCACAAAAATAACATCATCCATTATTTATATGTTTATTCAAACAGGTTACAAAAAGCTACAAAAACACTGAAGATAGAAAAACTCCACAGCTGTACACGCCTCCTTCTCCTCCTCCTCCTGCTGCTCCTCTTCATCATGATCACGCTGCTGCATCAGGTGAACCTGTACGTGTGACTGTTAAAGAAAACAGGAAAACACTGCAGAACGAACACACACGCATACTCAGGTACTGCTTCTCTATGACATGTAAGGTTTGCTGTGTCTAACTGGGTCTAGATCAACATGAGCCCTGATTGGCTGAAAGGATATGAGTCATAGTTGAGTTTCTGTGTGAGAACGCCCGTCAAGATGAACTCTGCGTTGTGGACATCTGAAGATAAAGAGACACAAATAGCATGACATCAGGATGAGTTTGTACAGAGCAGAGTCACGGTTCATCTCCTGGACCTGTTTCAGGAAGATCCAACAACCTGAGTCTGACTGAATCTAGAGCTGATCCACTCACACAGGAAACAGCTGATCTGAGTGAGTTCATGAATCTAGATTGTTGTTTGGTTTGCTCTCTTATCACTATGTAAATGATAAAAATGAACCATGTTTATTCTTGAAAGCATTCTTACTTTACAGCTTTCTTCCTTTTTGACACCATCTGCACTGATATGTGGACAAACTCTCTCTCTATGAACACCATAGACTGTATATAGAGTGAACAGCTCTGCCTTTTACTGTTGTACAGAGCCAGAAGAACCCTGTTACTGGAGCAGCCTTTGTGCATCTAGAGTCTGGGATAAACATACGTATCTTATTTCTTTCGAAGGTCTTATACCTTTTTGGCTCTCTTTCCCAAAGATTTTTATATCGATAAAAGCGAAAACTAGAATACCGCAGCTGTCAGTCTGCGTAAAACTAAACTAACAACCTGTTTTTTTACTGTCTAATAACTTATGAAACACCAGCTCCTCAGAATAAAGAGGACTTGGACATGAAGCAAAATAACATCTTGATATCACCACAGTGTGAGGATGTGAGAAACATTTCTACCAGATGTAATATTCTTTTTAAGTTTTACCACTCCTCATTAGAAGACAGAGATTTTGATCTAAACTGTAGCAGCCACCAGGGGGAGCAGTTTTTGTGGAGACCTCAGTTAGAGACTGTCATGGCAACCACTAATTATACAGTCTATGGTGTGTTTACCAATGTTCTTCATGAAGTACTCTCTGCACAGGTGAAGGTCGTTGTCACAGGAGATGAGGATAATCTCTGGAAGGTTCTGAAATAAAAGACAAGTGTGTTTTTAGAAACGGGAATAAAAACTACTAGCAGTCCGCCATCACCATCATCATCATCATCATCATCATCATCATCATCATCATCATCATCATCATCACGCTCGTCCTCCTCCTCAAGAAAACTGTCAGTATATTTACATGCACACAGCAGTTTCAGCTTAATCATAGTCACAGCAGATCTGGTCTTTTCTGTTTACATGGAGAGAAGAAAATCAGACTTTTGTCCGAGAACATCTCACTCCACTTTGATAGGAGGCAATGTGTCTTTTTTTGATAAATGAAGCTGCATATATGTAGCGTTAAATTGCAACTGGGGCTAACAATAATTTTTCACACCTGGTGAATTCAACCTGTAGTGTGAGCTTAACTGAGCTCCATCTGATAAACCTAGTTCTGCTGCTTTTTACAAGCATGTAAGGCAGTTGCTTTATTTTCTAATTTACTTCTCACATGACTTTTGAGTTTGAATGTTTTGGCCAGCTCAGGCTTCCATACAGTCGACAGTGAGAAACTCTGTGCAGAGAAGCAGCTCCTGAGTATTTGCAGTTTAAATCATTTCTAATGAATTTTTTTGTGTCTGTGGAAATTATAACAAGTTCATACATAAGAGTCACAGTGATAATTGTATTGACCCATGAGTGGGATTTTCCACTGATATTAACATTAAGCTAGCGGACTTTCACTAACTGAAGCTAGCTAGGAATAACCTCCCTTTGGTAAATTTAGGCTGTTTATATGTTTGTGTTCATCTGTTATCTTTGTGTTTTGTATTGACAGTGTTTAGAGCTTTGGGCTGTGTTGAGTTTTAATAAATGACCAAATCAAAAACAATGCTCACTCGTTTCACAAAGAACCTTTTATCTATCCGTAAAGCTGGGCCGAGGCTCACGGAGAGCAGATCAGTCCTCACTATGAGAAAGTTACAGGAATTTTGACACTAGTTTGTGTCAAATCCTGAAAAAGTGTCTACAGAGAGAAGAAAAGGCGCCAGTGAACTTGAATTTCTCTAAATCACGTTATCAAGCACTAAACACCAGCAGCTGTCACAATACAGAGGTAGTAACAGGACAGAGCAGTAACAGTATAGAGGCTGAAGAAGAGATGAGTTGATCATCTGGAGTTTTTATGAAAAACTTCTTCTCTAATTGCAGAAATAGTGCAATAAATGCATGTTGCTGTTTGGTTCCTGCCTGGTACAGTGGAGGCTTACTGCACACGCACAGAGCTGAACATGACGTCAGTGTTGACAGGTTTTCCTCGGCTTTGTGTTTACACGGAGACAGTGAAAACGGCGTTTTAGAAAGGTTCCACTCTGGAGTGTGTTTTCAAAAGTTTTTTGGCTGTTTCCGTGTAAACAGGAGGCTGAAACGCAACAATACTTTTGGATTTCCCCCAAAAACCGTCGTCGTGTAAACAGGGTCTAAGTGTGTCGGTCTGATCTTGGTCTGACTAAGCTCAAAGTCTGATTTCTAAAGCTGCATGTAAACGTTCTGAGTGATCACAGAGATGACTGTGGATGGTTCCAGACTGAAAGTGTGATCGAGGACTTTCCAGGACCTTGTTCTGTTTGTGCTCCATGATCTTCCTGTATGAAGGCTGTTTGGACAGCAGCTTCCCTCCAGCACTCTCCAGGATGGACTTCATGGTGCTCAGGCTGGGACACACCCCCGGGGTCAGGTAGAAGAACTTCCCCTGCAGGTCAGACAGACGTTAGGTTCGTTCAACTCCTCTCAGTCGTCTTACGGGCCCCAGTGGTGTGACTGGTGTCCAGGTCTTACCTTAAAGAGGGGGGTGGTGTGGGCTCTCTTTAGAGAATCCTCCAGACTGAAACTGAACAACTCTTCAGCCTCTGCATCCCTCAGTGTGAAACTCTGCTCTTCTACACACACACACACACACACACACACACACACACACACACACACACAAGACAAACAAAAAAAAAACAGTCAGTGATGATACTAACAGTGTTTCTTTATCTGTTTGTTGACTGTTGGGCTTTTTCTGTGTGTGCCAGTGTTTCTTAGCATTTCAACAGAACAACAAATAAACACGATTGCTGCCATGTTTGTTCATTCAGTTCTATTAATCATACCTTAAGAAGTCATAAAAGTTTAAACAATGAAAACAGATCATTTCCACAGAGACATGAGTTTCCTCTCTCAGTGTTAGTCAAAGTTGGTCACAGTTATGGCTGTATGAGCAGCAAAAATCATTGAATTGTGATTGGTTTTTTATATTAAATTGCAGCTGTGATTTACTGTACAATTAATTTAGATTCACCGTCTTAAATGTTGTTAAACAAACACCAACAATAACTCAATTTTTATTTAAAAAAAAGAGCTCCATATCCAATAAACAAAACCAGGAATAAATAACTTTAAAAAAGAAGAGCTATTTTGATTCAAATACAAAATGTGGTGTCACTTGCTATATTGAGTGGGGTATTTTTTTCCTCCATTCACATCTTAAAATAGCAAAACACATACATGAGTTAAAAAAGAAAGATTTTTGTGCATATTTCAAAAAAAAAAAAATTAATGAGATAAAACAACAATTCCACAAAAGAACCTCAGTTTGCACATACAGGTACTAATAATTAGAATATCATGAAAAAGTTTTATTCCTATACATTATTTAGACCAATTATAGGTTAAGTGAATTATTTCTTGTAATGCTGATATCTATGACTTACAGATTATGAAAACCCAAAATCCAGTGTCTCAAAATTAGAATACTACATGAGATCAATAAAAAAGACAATCAAACAAAAAATCAAGCTTCTGAAAAGTGTTCAATTCTACACGCTTAATATGCTTTTTTATACTTGTGACTACTTTTTGCCCTGTAGAGTCAGGTTTCACTCCTCTCCTAACCACTTTTGGACCAATTATCTTTGCCACTCATTGTCTATTTTCCCCATTTTCTAACAAATTTTCTCAAATTTTTGCTCCTTTTTGAACATTTTTACCACTCTTGGACCAATAAATTTTTTCCCTTTTGTTGTCTTTCTCCACGTTTTCTAACCATTTCTGTCCAATTTTTGCCACTTCACTTTCTGTCTTTTTTTCCCCATTTCCTCCAGAATGTTCTCAAATTTTTACTGCTTTTTGACAATTTTACCCACTTTTGGACCACTTATTTTTGCCATGCTTCTGTCTATTTTCCCCATTTTCAAACAACTTTTCCATTATTTTTGCTGTTTTTTTGACCATTTTTGCTACCTTGAACTTATTTTTAATGCTACTCTTTGCTGTTTTTACCACTTTTGGACCATTAAGGTTGTTCCTCTTGCAAAGGTTTTTCAACAATTTGTCTTTTTGGTTGTGCGGGGTTGAGAGCAGAAAAAATCTACTGCAAAACAAAAAAAAATTGTTTTGAATTTGGACACATTTGAGATTAAAGAAACTTTACAATGTCTGGGAGAAAAATAATGCAGCAGGCAGTACTGCAATTCAATCTCCTTTGCCATCAATTGCCCAGTCCAAGTCAGTCACTTCAGGCTGATGAATTTGTTTCTGTTTGTGTTTGTAAATACCAAGTGACTTCACACATTTAATGAGATTTTTTTTTTCAATATAAGGCCTATGTGTGTGTGTGTGTAGATGTGTAGGTGTGATTCAGGTCTGAAACACACTCCATTCTTTTGCTTCCTCACACACACTCAGACCAACTCACCAAGAAACTTGTGGCTCCTCCAGCTCTCCTCCAACCAATCAGGGCTGACGATGTGTTTGACCACAGACATGGCCGTCAGGAACTTCACCGTGCGGGTCACTTTACTCGCCACCAGGTGAGTCACCTTCTGACTGCAGTCTGTCACCTCCCCTCCCAACGAGTGTAACCTCTGCAGGGGAACGAACACACACACACACACACACACACACACACTGTCAGTGCTCTGGATCTCTGCTTAAGTCACCTGAGACTCCATCTTTTAGTCGGAGGTGGGGGTCACACCTGTTGCAGGGTTGTGTGTGTGTGTGTGTTTACCTTGGTGTACTGCTGCACCTGTGCAGGTTCAAATCCTGTGAACATGACTCGAGGCGTAGACTCAGGAGGGAGCTTCTTACCAGGAGACTGGACCTCGTCGAGTCTGAAAACACACACACACACACATAGAGGCAGACAAACATCAGTGATGGAGTGTTGACATGGTGTTGAGGGCTGTCAGGGTCTGAGCAGTTGTTTATCTCAGAGTACCTGCAGGTTTGGCAAGTCAAATTAAAGACTTTTTAGGACCCTTTTAATGCCACTTTGAATTAAATTTAAGACCAAAGACACATAAATATAGTGGATGGTTTGGGGATCCTGCTGCATTACAACCAAACCATAGAATGTGTCACTTAATGAGACTCATTCAAGTTGACTTTTTGACTGTTTATTGAACATAAAGTTGCTTTTTGGTTAATATCTGTATGTAAAAGTGCAAACAGATGCAAATAAATTATATCAGCAGCTTGTAAGACAGTTTTCACTCTAAATCTCTGCGAAAGGTCCCGGGAAAAAGAATGACACCATTAACACATTAACAAATCCTGCCCTGACAAATTTAAGACCTTTGAGTAATTTATTTAAGACCAGAATAGAACATTTTAATGAATTGAAGATTTTTTAAGGATGTGTAGGAACCCTGTGTATCTTACCTCGCCTTCTTGCTTGCTGGCTGGTTAGAGTCACTGATCCTCTGTTTGAGCAGCAGCTGCAGGTTCTGAACACACACACACATACACATATACACACACACACACACACACACACACACACACACACATACATACACACACACACACACACATATACACCCCCACACACACACACAGAGTTAAAACAGACATTCTTTGTTTTTTTGGGGGGGTTCCTCAATATCAGAGACCTTTATTTTGAAATTCTAATTTGAAAGAGTAAGTTGTTTCAATATGTGATGTAAAAAAATTTTAATGTCAGCATATTGACTGTGATTGTTGTCACATAGCTGACACACCATATGACACAGGGTGCGTCTCATTTGCCGTAAGTTTTCAGATCAGGTAAGTGGATCAGATTCTCCGTATGTGTGAGATACAACCAGATTTCAGAATCCTATAAGATTTTTAAATTCCTGTAGTGTGAGCTAGACTTTACACAAAACCAGAGCAGAGAGAGAGCAGTTCTTTCAGACTCACCGCCAGAGACTCAGGAGACACTTTGATGGGAGATCTCCACGCAGCTGCAGAGAAAAGTCCAGAAAACCAGTAAATACAGTAAACTGTGTTCTTCCATCACATAAAAAAAAAATCAGCATCATTACAGTGAAGTAAAAGTAAAAAGTAAAAGGGAAAGTTTCCTGACATCACAAGTACAGATGATGCTGCAGCTCTGATCATCTCATGAACATTCATCCACCTGTTCTGACAGGACTGTAACAAACACTGAGCTGCTGAAGAATCTTTCCTCTTCCTCTCTTACTGTCATCACACAGTGACCCTCAGAGACATACCCAGTAGATTCTGGACCAGCTGGGGGTTTGGTATCAGGGGCTCTGGAAGGGTGTAGTTGGAGTATCTGCTGTGCTGGATCTGTCTGAGAGGCTCGAAGTTTCCCAGCAGGACGTCACACAGCCACTGAGCGTTCACACACGGGATCTTCCACTCCTTGGCTTTTTCGTACTTCAGTCCACTGGGTCTGCTCAGCGAGACATTAACCAATCAAACAACCAATCAAACAACCAATCAAACAACCTATCAAACAACCTATCAAACAACCTATCAACTAGTTTGTAGATTGTTTAGTCACACACTGGGATCTGAGGATGCTTCACATGGTGCACAGATCAGGACTCTACCCTAATGGCCCTTTTCCACTGTAAAGTTCCAGCCCCAGAATCTTTTTTATGAAATCTTTTTAAAGCTTTTATTTCCTTTAAAGGCTGCAGTGGCTCATAACTGAATACAAATTATGTGTTTGTGCAGCATTACGGACTCAGTCAGAGTGTGTGTGATAAGTTACTCCAGGTTTATTCTTCTGCATTGGAAGAGCATCTGTATGATCTTTAGATCACCTGTTTAAAGGTGCAATATTACGCAAAATCCATGTTTACATGGATTACTAACAAAAATATGGGTCCCCAACATGTCTCCAACACCACGCACTGTGAAAAAAATCCATCCTCTCCTCTCTTCACAAAGGGAAAAAGGGGCAGGTCTACTGCCAACACTCTGGATTTTCTTTCAGAAAAAATGCAATATTACCTCCCCTGGTAATCAGTTACATTTACATTTAAGGAGTAATGCAGTTATTTATTCAATTACTTTTAAAAGGACATAACAGTTGATTACAACTAATCAATTATTTACATTAATTCCACAGGAGAATAAACCACTATATGTTGACTTAATGAGTTCAGTGGTTTGAAAGAAAGCCATTTTCAAATATACAAAATACATTTTTTATTGAAGTCATTTAAACATTCTAAGATGTTTGGGACTTTTTAAAATTATTTAAATCACTCACAGTCAGTGAAGTATGTTTATACTCACTGAAGAGAGTAAAAAGGCTTAATTTGAAATAAAGGTTAGACAGTGTCAAAATTCTAAAACATTTCCCCTTTGTTCTATTGTTTCCCCACATTTCATCATGATGATAAAGGCTGATATGCTTGTCCAAGTTAGTTCTTTGTCTCTCACACTGCCACAACATTAATCAATGTGATCTGGTAGAGAGGAATGATGACACAAAAAAATTAACCCCTGAGTTACTTTAAATGTAACTGATTACTTTTATCATGCATTAACTCAATTACTATCTCAGTTACTTTTTAACAGTAGTAACTAGTCATTGTAATTAAATACTTTTTCTTAGTAACTGGCCCATCACAGAGTAGCAGTAAAGACAGTGATGTTGGTGTTTGTTGGTTAACAGTGTCTTACTCTTTACAGATGAGCACAGTGTTGCTGCGACAAAGGTATCCTGTGTATCGAGCCCCCGCCAGGTAAGCCATCAGCTTCAGGTCGTCTCTGTCAGCGTCCACAAAACCTGTCACTGAGATGATCTGAGACAGAGAGAGACAAGAAAACAGAGGTCTTTCCTCATTCTGACACCTGGACACAAGTCTGATGTGATGAAGAGAACATTTGATCAGTCAGCGCCTGTCGTCCTGAGTCTTTACACAACAAACTGCCTCACTTTGAGTTTTAAGAGTCAGAGTTTTCACAGGGTCTGAATCCAGCAGAGGTCAGCCAAGAACTGTGATGGGAAAACATGTTTTTCTTTTCTGAAGTTAGAGATCTGAGCTGACAGATGTGAGCTTTCCTCCTCTTAACAACTTTGACCAACAGTAAATTGAATTTTAAGCCAAGATCAAGTAACAGATGCAAGAGGTGTTTTATTTAAAACTTGGATGATGTTTCAGTTTAAAAAATTCAATAAGATTAGGGGTGGGAGAACTTCCCCAGAGGAAAATCTAACTATTCTAAGCTTCTATGAGCATTTTGATATTGCAACATGATAAATTTGGAGCTTGTTTTTTATAAATATTTATTTGGATCAATATTTTATAGAGTAGAATAAGAAGACTGGTAAAAATATCACAGACACCCAAACAAGTTAGTGAAGTTAATTACATCAGGCTAATCCTATTTACTGGACTGTAGCTGGATACCTGGTGAATTACTGGGGCATAGATGAAAGATATTCAGATTCAGATAAGTTGTGTGTATACCCTTTTCTACATTCTAAATCTGAATCTGGAAGATAACTAGCCACAAACTGAAGATTTTCTATACATTTTGTTGAGTGAAGTATTTTTAACAAGTGTGAGATGGCTTTTTTTGTTATATTTTACAAAGGTTAACTAGTGCTAGCTCTTTAAGTTCATATTCCTTATAAGAATTGTCATGAAATTGGTCCAGTTTAAAGCTGTAATGTCGCACAGTGCTCTGTGAGTAACGTGTCATAGCACCTGTTGTCTTGATGCACATTCCTAACAGTAACAGCTCTGCGGTAACGGTAAACTCATCTTGAAATAAACAACCATCCGTTAAAAAGAAGACCTTAACTTGACGGAGCAAATATTTTAGCGCAAGCTCATTAGCTCACACGTGCATCAGCAGATGAGGATGACTGACAGTTAATGTTCTCCCAAACTCTGATACAGAGACATCATGCTGAAGCAGCTTAACTATGAGCTAAACGCGATGAAACGGGTGGTTAGATGCGGTTTTGCTGTAGTTTTGATCCTACAACATTACAGAAAGTCAGACAGTTGTGATTTGCTAATTGACAGTCGCTTCCTGTACCCCTCTATGTGCACACAAGGCGCGTGTGAGAAGCGCTGATCCAGACAACTTACAAAAACTCGCTGTGAGCTATAGAGTTATATCAAATCCTGCATTTTCAGTGCAAGACCTGCAGGAACTGAATACGCGCATTCCCGAGCTGAAATCTGGGCCCTGTAAAACAAAAATTGATTTTTTTTTTTTTTTTTCCAAGAAATTTCCAAATGCTGGAAATCCGGCCCCACGCCTGACTACTTTAAGCCATGTATTCCCCTGGTACTTTTCTATTTGTTGGGTAAATGAAATTCACACTAGAGTGCAAAATAAAAGTCTGAACATAACAGACCATGCATGCTGGTGCTCCTTACCACAATAAAAGCCTCCCATACAGAGCAGGCCTCACTGAGAAAACTCAGAAAAAAGCTCTGACTACAGCACACAGTGAAATGCCACCCAAATGCAAAACTAAACCTATTTCTCAGGATTCAGATAAATACAGACATTGAAAACAATAGTCAGCTCCACTTTTGACACTAACAAAAATACACAAAAAACTGACTTTGATAATAAAAAATGTTGTCATGTTAACAGAGAGCTTTAAATCCCTGAAATCATGAAAATGTTCACTAAATCATTTTTCCCCTGGGGGTTTCACGTGGGGCGCTACACTGACTAGGAGCAGAGAAGCCCTGTGTCGGTGAGAACAGACATGCATGGGCATCACTTTTCATCTGTTTGCTGAAAAGGCAGGGAGAGGGTCAATAATTCTCCAAGATAACTTGACTGTTTCACAACAGTCAACCTTTTTTCTAATTTTCCATATGTTTTCCACGACTTGGTCAATCATTGCTCAGGTTTCCAGGACACATGGGAACCTAGAATGTGAGCTGAACACACTGAACTGACAGTGAACGGTTTGACAGTGATTTTCATACATGCTGTGAGCAGGGTTTGGCTCCAGGTGGGAAGGCGAAGGGCAGGTGTAAAGTCCGATGAGGTGGAACCATCCTCTTCTTCTTCAGCACCGTGTTCAACCAGTGAGCTGTCACACAGCGTTTCCCCTCCCTGAGAGCCTGTCACAGGTAAGAACACACCTGGTTACAGAGAATCTAAGAGAACACAAGAACACAGAGGGGGAAAACCAGGGGGCCAGGGGAGACGCTAAACCAAGTCCATGAGGTTTTTAGTGTCATGAAGCTGGCTTTAACATGACTCAGCAGAAACTGATGTTTGTTTGTTTTTTATACCCAGAACTTTTATGTGGTCTCGTCATTTCTCATAAAATCACATGGGGAGGAAACTGCAAATGTCCTGATGTCTGAGTCTCTCACCTGTACATACATGCTGCTGACCTGGCTCTCACACAGCAGGTGAGTGCAGCGGCTGGTCAGGGAGGGGTCCACAGCTCCTCCACACGCCTGGATCACCTGAGGGGTCATGAAGTCCTGTCATCAGTTTGTTTGTGTTTGATGTTCAGCTGTGTTTACATAACATGTTGAACATGTGATCTTTACTGATTCCCCCCACCCCCGTCATGGAGCAGGTCTTACCCTCTTCCAGGTGCTCAGAAGCTGCTTGTCAGCCATCTGCTCTGGGTAATCAGCAATCGCAAACACACATCCCAGCAGGAAGCCGTCCTGAGGAACTAAACAGAAAACACAGACAGGTTATTACACAAACGTGGAGGGTAAAAGTAATATGGGAGGTGGAGCCTTGGGCTTTGGAATCATCTGCCAGACAAGATCCAGGAGGCAGCTGTGCAGCCTATCCTGCTCAAAAGTTAGATCAGGCTCAGGCTTAGACCAGACCCAATCCTGCTATGAGCCTAGACTGATGGGGTTGAGGTACATGGCAGTAGTATTTTTCAACCGTTGGGTCATGACCCCATGGAGGGTCCCCTGAAATGCCTAGTAATTGATTTTTTTAAAAATTGACGGAACTAAGTATTATTCCATGTAATTCATGTAAATCCATGTAAAATTAAAATATCGCACAATCTTAAAGAAATGTATTCTATACTGCCACTCTCTCAAACATAATTCTAGTCAAAATAAAAAGCAGCATATCAAACTATCTGAGCTGGCCTATCTTGACTAAGTACACAGTTACCGCTAAAGATGCAAAGATAAATCAGCCAAGATCAGTATTGGCCTCGATTTCCTTAATTTTTTGGGAATCAATATTTAGCCAATCTTTACATATGACACTGATCTTCTCTGCCAATCCTCTCTATCCCCCAAAGGTCTAAAAGTCAGCCATTGTTGCTTTTTTTCCACCAAACTGTCAGTTTATTTTTTTTAATTTGGAAAATGACACACATAAGAAACTGATATAATTCGGAAGTTTGGACACAAGTACCCTAAACTTTCATTTATATTTGAGAAAACTACCTCATGAGCAGTTAAAACATCAAGTTTGTATTGCCTCACAGGTATTGTTCAATATTTTTCAATAAAATAAGATTGGAACATTAAAGGTGTGTGCGACCAGTTATAAAAAAAAAATTGGTATGGACAAAAATAGGTATAGGCAGGTCAGGCTTTTCAAAGATCAGTCATCGACCAGAAAATTGTGACCGGTGCACCCCTACTTAAATGCCAATATAAATTAATTCCTTTTATCCATAAATAATCAAATTTTCTGCTTTACAACAAAGCAGGGTAAAAATCAAAGCACATGATTATTTTCTGATTGACTTTTTTTTTTTTTTGCTTTCATGCATGAACAGAATCAGTACTTTGATTGTTTGTGTGTTATTTGATTAATTTTGACGAACTGCTTTTCCAAGTAAAACATATCAAAATCAGAATTGATATTGGTGATGATGGCCCTGTATTTACTTGGTATTGAATTGATACCAAGTTGTGCAGTGTCCCACACCACCAGCAGTCCCTGAGTCTTCTTATACTCACTGTCCTGTCCTGGTTCGTGTCCAAACAGCTGGGCGATGTGAGGAGTCTGCTGGATCTGCTGGATCTGAGGCTGCATGGTTGTTTGTTGCTGTGGCAGCGTCTGCTGGTTCTGCTGCAGAACCTGCTGCTGCTGCTGCTGCTGATTCTGCAGCTGCTGCATCTGCTGCATGTGTTGCTGTTGTTGCAGAAAATGTTGCTGCTGCTGCTGCTGTAGATGCTGTTGATGTAACTGCTGTTGATTCTGTTGTTGTTGTTGTTGTTGTTGTTGTTGTAACATCTGCATGCGCTGTTGTTGTTGCTGTTGTTGAAACTGCTGGAGCTGT
>RPOG01008226.1:0-14962 GCA_008086565.1 Thalassoma bifasciatum | reverse complement strand
GTTATAATTAAAATTTGAGTTTCTGTTCGCATCCAATGGGTTTTCCGTTTACTTAAAACACTTCTAGTTTCATTTAAACCTGATTACTTACCTTTTCAGTTCACAAAGAATCTCAGGGTTTGCTTGTTTGAGTCAAAATCTAAAAAGAATCCCCTTCAGCGTGTTAACGTGTACAAATTTAACAGTTTGAGCGTTACAAAATGGTGGCCCGTACGGGGACGAGATTTATGAGTGATCCTGTTATGATGAATTGAAATTGTTGTCTGGGGTAATCTTTTGTACAGAAGTGTTGAAGTGTTTTGTTTGTAAAAGTTTAAGGAAGCCCTTAAAAAGTAATCTGTATTATAAGAACAGAAACTGTAATATTTTTCTGAAACAATTTATTGGAACAGTTTATTGCAATTACGTGTGAATTCAAACATGGAAAGTGAAGACAGTGTTTATGTACGGGAGATCATGGAAACTGGGGATCCTTCTGATGTTAATACTAGGGACAATTCAGCAACCACTACTTCTACTCCTACATCTGGGGCCGAGGCTCAGGAGCAGGCTCATAGTAGAAGTGCCTGGGTCACTAGAAGGGATCCTGTAAGAGAAGTAACATCACTGATTAGTTCTCTTTATCTATCAGAAACAGAAGAGCAGGAAGATGAAGAATTAGAGGGTGATGCAACATCTTACCTCAATCTCCCAGTTTTGAATTCCATCAGCACAGACTTGGGGTCAGTAATAGAGAAAGTTAAGACCCTTGAATCCGACTTTAGAGATTCAGTAAGCAGTGCTATCAACAGAGAGGAGAGTATCAGAGGATACATTGACAAAAATTTAGAGGCACTTGAAAGTCACATGGTGACAACCTTAAAAGACTTCGAAGAACAATTAGTGAGCTGTTTACACCGGCGTGATGAGAAATGGAGAGCAGATTTGGAGCGGCTGAAGCGCGCCAGCCTCACGGCTGCCCCACGATCCTTCTACACGGCCGAGCCCAGTTTCCACCAGTGTAAAATCAGTTCTACTCCAACACAAACTGTGGCCACAATGACCATTCAGGAGTCTTACTCTGATACAATGCAGCCATCTTTCCCATCCAGGGTAACCATTGCGGCACGCAGTGACCCTCCGATTTCAATATCCTTTTCTGGAGAAACAAGAATGAGCCAATCAGATACAGTCTCAACTGGAAATCCTCCCCGAGAGCTGGAAAAAGGCATTACACCTCAGCTGCAAAACACAAGTGACCGGTATTCCTCTAGTGTGTCTTCCACCTTACCCTTAAGCAGCCCTGCTGGTCGGGTCCCTGTAGTTTATACAAAGCCTGTAGTTCATATGGACTTCCCTTCTTTCAGTGGCTCCAGCGAAGTTGCGGATGTCCTTAACTTTGTGGAGCAATGTGAAACTTATCTTGCTGTTCGACCTCTGACGGATGCCGAGCTTGTTGGCGCATTTTCCAGTGTTCTTAAAGGGCCAGCGCATAGCTGGTGGAGTGTGGCAAAAAACAAGATCCACAACTGGGCAGAGTTTAAAGAAGCCTTTCATGCAGCATTTCTTCCTCCTGATTACCTTACAGAGGTAGAAGAGAAGCTCAGGGATATGGTCCAGCTTCCTGATCAGTGTGTGAGGGATTTTGCATATGATTACCGTGCTTTGTGTTTGCGCTGGAAACCTGACATCTCAGAGCCCGAGCTTGTGAGAAAGATTCTTAATAATTGTAACCCCAGAATTGCTGGCTGTTTGAGAGGGACAGTAACTAATGTAGAGCAACTGGTGACCATTGGCACATTAGTGGAAAAAGACTGTACAGCAGCAAGGGAGTATTGGGGCAAGGTAGACCAACAAAAAGCAAAAGGAAAACAGGGGAAGAAATCCCAGGAAAAATGGACGGCCAAAAAGCCTGCAGATGTAGTTTCAGTTGTCCAGCAGGGAAAAAGAACTACACCTTCATTATTACATGTTCCTGTAGATGTCCGGGGTACGCAGTGTAGCGCTGTAATTGATACTGCATGCACATATTCTCTTATGCAGCACAGTCAGTGGTTGAAAGTGGCTCGAGAGAGAGAATCTATGAAACCCAGTGACAATCAGAGCTTTGCTCTCGCTGATGGGAAAACCTGTCATGGAGCCTTAGGGAAAGTACAAATCCTGTATGGCTGGCATGACATGATGTGGTCTCTCGATACCTACATTATCGATGACAGCAACCTAGCGTTTCCCATCATTCTAGGTTTGGACTTTCTCACTAAGACTTCCACCATTATTAATTTAGGTAACCGAACCTATGGAGTTAAAGGACCCAGAGGATACGCCTTCCATCCGTTCCTTGATGAGCCTTTAGAAAAACATATTACTTCCACCGTCAGTCTCATCATGGCCATTCCTCCACCTGTTACCAGTTCTCCTCATGGAGAGGTTAGCCTAGACCTCACTGAACATCCCGCAGAGGTCAGGGACCTTCTCAGAGCTTGGCCAACAGTGTGTTCAAGCAAATTGGGGAAGACCACTATTGAGGAGCACAAGATCTTCACCACAGATGAGGTACCCGTGCGGTGCAGGGCGTACCGAGTCTCGCCGTATAAGCGTCAGATTATTATTGACCAAGTGGAGCAGATGCTGAAAGACGGCATCATAGAGCCTTCTCAATCACCCTGGGCTTCTCCAGTGGTTTTGGTTCCAAAGCCGGACAAGACTCCAAGGTTCTGCGTTGATTTCAGGCCCTTAAATGCAAAAACACAGCAAGATGCTTACCCCATGCCTATCATCCATGATCTGCTTGAGTCATTGCATGGTGCAGCTCTTTTCAGCACCCTTGATTTAAAGTCGGGGTACTGGCAAATGGCCATGTCGGCGGAGAGCAAGGCTAAGACAGCAGTAATAACACCAGTGGGTCTCTTCCAGTTTAAATGTATGCCATTTGGCCTAAAAAACGCAGGTGCTTCATTCCAGCGTCTCATGGAGAAAGTTCTTGGGGAGCTGAGGGGGAAGATTTGCTTTGTTTACATCGATGACGTCATCGTCTTCTCCCCCACGCCTGAACAACACNAGCCCAGGACGGCCTGGAAGGGTGGTGTTTACAATGCTCCAAGGTCTTTTGTATCGGGAGTCACCGATTGGGAATGAGGGCACCAAACATCAGCTGGTGGTACCCAGAAGTCTGGTTCCTTGTTTCCTTGAGTATTTTCATGACCATCCATTAGGAGGCCATCTTGGTAGGCTGAAGACACTCTTGCGTATTCTTGAAGTTGCATGGTGGCCGTCTGTTCGAAAGGACGTATGGACTCATGTGAAATGTTGTCTCACATGCCAGTCTTACAAAGCCGAAAATCAAAAGCCAGCTGGTTTCATGCAGTCCACCAAAGTCGAATCAGCCTGGGAAAAGCTGGGAATAGATCTTATGGGTCCTCTTCCCCGGAGCAAGAAAGGCAACCGTTTCCTTCTGGTGATCGTGGATTATTTCACCAAGTGGGTGGAAGTGTTTCCATTAAAGGACAGCAAGGCTCATCGCATTATCAACATCTTGAAGGATGAGATCTTTACTCGTTTTGGAGTGCCAGAGGAACTGGTCTCAGACAGAGGACCTCAATTTACTGGGCAGGAGATGTCTAACCTCTGTAAGATCTGGGGAGTAAAACAACGATTCACCACCAGTTATCACCCACAAACCAACCTGACAGAACGCTCAAACCGGACAATTAAGACCATGATCGCTTCCTATGTTGGAGACCAGCACCAAAATTGGGATCAGTGGATCAGGGAGTTTCGCTTTGCTATCAATGCTGCGCAGCATGAGACAACTGGTCGAACCCCTGCTGAGCTGGCTCTAGGAAGAACCCTTAAAGGTCCGCTGGAACGTGTCATCAGTTCACCACCTACACCTCAGCAGTCTCCGTACAAACTGTTAGAAAGACAAAAGCAAATGAACGAACAAGTAAAAAAGAAAGTGGGGGCGTGTCAAGCCAGACAAGCCAGGTATTATAATACCCGGAGGAGAGGTGCACAGTTCCTGCCGGGTGACCAGGTCTGGGTGCGTGCCCACCCACTTTCAAAAGCATCAGATAATTTCTCAGCGAAGCTTGCACCTAAGTGGGCAGGACCTGCAACAGTACTGAAGAAGTTAGGCCCCGTTAATTACCTGGTACAATGGAAAGAAAAGAACATGAAATCAGACACTATTAATGTTGTAAACTTAAAGCCCTACTTCGGGGTTCAGCCTCCGATACCTCCAGCTGGGGGGGGGGGATCTGTGACAGTGGCACATTAAAGTGAGTGAGTGAGAAAAAGAAATAATGAAAATATGTAAAAACACAGGTGCTCAAAACAAAAGAAAGAAATGTGATGAACTGTGTGTTTAAAGAATGCAAATAACTCTTTTCCAATGTAAAAAAGGGTTTGAAAGAGGGGTATGCTCAACTTAAAGTTAGGAAACGTAATAAATGTGTCCCACTAAAAAGCCACGAAAAGTTATAAATAAAGGANGATTGGGTGACGTAATTTTGTTTCATATTTCGTTTGGGGTTTGTGTTTTGTGAATTTTGAGGGGCTTTTGGTTTAGTTTCATTCAATAATTTTGTGTTATAATTAAAATTTGAGTTTCTGTTCGCATCCAATGGGTTTTCCGTTTACTTAAAACACTTCTAGTTTCATTTAAACCTGATTACTTACCTTTTCAGTTCACAAAGAATCTCAGGGTTTGCTTGTTTGAGTCAAAATCTAAAAAGAATCCCCTTCAGCGTGTTAACGTGTACAAATTTAACAGTTTGAGCGTTACAGTGTGTGTGTGTGTGTGTGTGTGTGTGTGTATGAGTGTGTGTGAGAGAGAATGTTACCTCGTTCACAGAGTCGTCGGACCAGGTTGGTGGCGACTCTGAAATATAGAACATTGTGACTGAGAAAAGGTCCCTGCTACTGAATTCAGTTCAGTGTGTGAGACCATGCACAAGTTTGTGTGTTTTGGGGTGTGTGTGTGTGCGTGTGTTCCTACCCTGTCCCCAGGGAGTGTCCCCAGACGTAAAGTGGGGTTTTGTTGTCCAGCCTTTGTTTCAGCCAATCGTAGATGAACAGAGAATCAGCCGTCATGCCCTCCTCTGATGGAGAGCCGTCTGAATCCCCCCATCCTGGAAACACAAACGCACGCACACACACACACACACACACACACACACACACACACACACACACACACACACACACAGAGAGCTGTGACCAAAAGTTTACACCCCAGCAGAATTTCAGGGTTTTTGGCTTTTTTCTCAGAAAATATGAATGATAATACAAAAACCTTTCTATCACTCATGGTTAGTGGTTGGGTGAAGACATTTATTGAAAAAAAAAGTTTATTCTTTTTTTAAATTATAATGACAACAGAAACTTCAAAGAAGACCTTGTTAAAAAGTTTACACAACTCTGGTGTTTTTGACCAAATAAATGTAGAATAGTTAACAAATGTGCTTGAATGTCTACTAAAGGTAACCACCCTCACCTGTGATCTATTTGCTTGTTATCAGTGAGTGTATAAAAAAATGAACAGGGTCATTTTTGAAGTTTCTGGTGTCTTCATGATTTAAAAAGAGTAAACAGTTGTTTGTTAAAAAATATCTTCACCCAACCTCTAACCATGGGTGACAGAAAAGTTTTTGTCTTATCATTCATATTTTCCGAGAAAAGGCCAAAAAATAAAAAAATTCTGCTGGAGAGGGTGTAAACTTTTAGGCACAACTGTACATATTGAGCTGGGAGCAGTAGTACAGACTTGTGTGTGAAGCAGGAGTGTTTTGTTCCTTACCTCTGTAATCAAATGTGACTACATGAAAGCCAAATGAACTGAGGACCTAAAAGAAGAAAGGTAAACGGACAGTTCTGAGACTGTGCAGTGTCCTTCAAAGAGTGTACTTCTGGGTGTGTGTATGTGTGTGTACCTTGTACAGCTGGACTCTGTGGTCTCCTCCTCTGCAGAAAAGATAACATTTCCCTGGTCAGAGGTCAAAGTTCATACAGAACAGACTGTCATAAGGTGTGGATGTGCTTCAGTGTGCAGATGTGACTGTGTGTGTGTGTGTTTGTGTGTGTGCAGATGTGTGTGTGTGTGTGTGTGTGTTTATGTATTTGCGAATGTGTGTGTGTGTGTGTTTATGTGTGTATGTGTACGTGAGTGTGTCTGTGTGTTTAGAAAATGGAAAGTCACCTGGTCCCTGCATTTCCATGGAGGTAGAGGATGGCGGAGTGGGAGGAGCTAAACATGGAGTTATACCAGTCCCCATGTTTCCCCTGAGCTTCTCTCCACATGTGAGCAGGAACTGTGTGCCTAAAACGTAAAAAAAATGCTCAATCAAATAACCATGACCCATCACCACCACCCTTTCAACAATCTAACTGATCAACCATTTTACCAAACAACTAACCAACCTGCTAATCCATTCAGCAAACCAAACTACTAATCAACCATTTTATCAACGAATCGACCAATCAGACAATCATTTCACTAAACAACTAACTATTCAACTATCCATATAACCAACCAACTACCCAAGCCACTACTCAATCATTTCACCAAACAACTAATCAACCAACCAATCGATAATTTCACCAACCAACCAAACCACCAATCAATCATTCAACAATCTAACCAACCAAACCACCAATCAACCATTTTACCATCCAACCAAACTACCAAACTACCAATCATTTATTTTAATATCCAACCAACCAACCTACCAATAAATCAGTTCACCACCCATTCAGCAAACCAAACTACCAATCAATCATTTCATCAACGAATCGACCAATCTGACAATCATTTCACTACACAACTAACTATTCAACTATCCATATAACCAACCAACTACCCAAGCTACTACTCAATCATTTCACCGAACGACTAATCAACCAACCAATCAACCAAACCACCAATCAATCACTCAACAATCTAACCAACCAACCAATCAATCATTTTACCATCCAACCAAACTACCAAACTACCAATCATTTATTTTAATATCCAACCAACCAACCAACCAATCAATCAGTTCACCATCCAACCAACAAACCATACTACCAATCAAGTGTTTGATTAAATAGCCAACCAACAAACAACCATCAACCAACCCAACTACCAATCAATCATTTAACTAACCAACCAACCAATCAACCAACCACACTACCAATCAATCAGTTAACCTAACAATCAATAAAACTTAACATAAATTGTTTTGCCAACCAACCTACCAATCATTTATTTTAATATCCAACCAACCAACCTACCAATCAATCATTTAACCTAACAACTAATGAAACTCAACATAAATTGTTTTGCCAACCAACCTACCAATCATTTATTTCATTTAAAGATCAATCAACTGATCAACTATCCATTCAACCAACCAACCAACCACATAACTGATTTAATCCACCATTCAACAAACTGCTCAGTTAGTTGTAGTGTTGCATAGGAAGAGAGCAGCTTTAATTTCGAGTCTATAAGTTTATGTGCTGGTCAGGGAATTTTTCAAAATGCCAGTAGATCAGAGCTGTTGCTCCACTAGGGGGTCTCACACCCACAATCCGACTGTTTTTCCCCTTTATTATTATTATTATTATTATTATTATTATTATTATTATTATTCTCATTTGATAAATGCATTAGCCATATCTGATTGTGTCTGTCTCTGCAGCAGGATAATGCTGCAGTATAACTAGGAACTGTGTCTATGGTACTGTTGTTTAAGGGTAATTGTACATCCATGTTTATGTTGCAGATTATATAGAATTTAATGATTTGAATTACCAGACTCCAATCCTTAGCCCACTCTCAGGTTCCAGGTAGAAGTTGTGTGTGTGGTTCAGTCCCTGGTCCTGAGGTCTCTTCAGGTCTATGAAGTAGGGCATCCTTACTAGGAGAAAAGGATCAGAGAGTCAGGGGGTACAGGAAACTTCCTCATGTTAAACAAAGATTACACTGACATAGTCATCTTTAAAAGTACAAGAAGACCAGAGACTATCATGTAGATGGTGACCATTCAGAACTGGATTAATATCTGCTGGTCCGAAATCTTAGCTCTCCTATCAGGACTCACTCTTACATCACATGTCCACCTTCAGTCATTCACACCACATTCATGTGCTGATGGCACAGGCTGCCATCTGTCTAACACAGGTAATTCTCATTGAGAGCAACTATCTGATCCACTCAGCCACATCTTTTTTCTCAGGCTCTCAGTGCATGTGCTCACCAAAGTTGAGGAAGACAAGTTTTGCCTGGATGGATGGACAGAGTTTGACGATGAAGGGAATGGAGATGTAGACCACCAAGAGCCAGAGTAAAATTCTCCTCAGCTTCCCTACCAGACCCAGCCTGCAGAGAGAGAGAGAGAGGGACAGACAGAGGGAGAGAGCGAGAGAGAGAGAGACAGAGAGAGAGAGAGAGACAGAGAGAGAGAGAGAGAGCAGAGATCCACATCAGGACAGACCACAGAGCCTATAAATCCACCAGCTCGTGCCCACCATCCATCCATCCATCCATCCATCCTGCTGGAGGTAACACATTTACAGTCAGCAGAACAGGATCCTTGATACAATAAACAGTCAACTTTCCTCTTTATCACTGCAGGACGCAGCCTCCCTCATGAGCTTGACCTGGGTTCAGTAAAACATTTCAACTTTCACACAGCAGCCAAACAGCAAAGTTTCCTGATTTCACTCTAATACTGTGCTCCTCAGTGATTTCATGTTGTGCCATTTTACACAGTAATTTAGAAAATAAGGGATGTGAAACAGACAGCATGAGCTTTGCATGCACACACAACGCCTGCTATGCCTCTGGCTGAACCCTGGCCAAGTGGTGATGAGTTTCTTCACTATATTTTTTTTGTTTTGAATGGATCTAACCCTGAATTTAGAAAATGCTGCTTTATTTTCAACAGCTGTCCACAATACTTACAGATTTGGTTCAGAAACATCTTTGCAGAGCTCTGTTACTTGTGGTGTTATGCTCAGACTATGGGTTTCTGTCTTAAATTTTACTGCTGCTTTATGTTCTAATCACAGTGTAAACACTGATGAGCTACAGCTTTTTGAGATTTTTTTGCTTTGTCACCTGTATCATCAGAACTAATA
The DNA here is from genome assembly GCA_008086565.1 of Thalassoma bifasciatum. NCBI lineage: Eukaryota > Metazoa > Chordata > Actinopteri > Labriformes > Labridae > Thalassoma > Thalassoma bifasciatum. Next base: position 5,860 of record RPOG01008226.1, on the reverse strand, counting down.
ATGCATCTGGATGGGCTAATACATGTTATATGAGGTCATTTCTTTAAATTATCCTGCTGGACCTTGGCAGCAGAATTGACTAAATGAACATCATGGTGAATCCAAGAAGACTTAAAGCCTTAGAAGGAGTCCATAAGCATATTATAAAACATCTACAGAGAGAATAAATAAGCTGGGACATGGGACAATTTCTCACTGACCACAGCTGAATCAGACTGATTTCACAGTGGAGTCGCCCCAGCAGGACATTAGACAGAGGTCAGGTATACAACACTTCTGGGCTTGTTTCACGCATCAGACCAATACCAAACCCAGAGGTTTCCTTCATATTCTGGAGTCTAAAGTAGAACAGAAGTTGAGCTGTGTTCTAGAGAAACATCTCATCCATCCTTGAACTCCTCTGGTTTTCCTGGTCCTCCTCTGAAGGAGCTGCACTGATTGATTTGAGTCCAAAGATCTTAAACTACAAATTTAGATGGTATCTGAGCCCATTGTGTGTGTGTGTGTGTGTGTGTGTGTGTGTGTGTGTGTGTGTGTGTGTGTGTGTGTGTGTGTGTGTAAGCTGATATCTGTGCTGTCACAAAACCCAGTAACTCAGCCCACTTAATTTATTCATGAACCTGAAATCTGCTCCTTCTCTAGGACCTCCAGAGTCCGTCAGGGACACCCTAACCTGCACCTCGTTCAGCTTTTCTGTCTGAGAAACACTCTCACTTATTTCAATCAGACCCAAACTCTATAACTTGGGTTTATCCAGCACTTGTTACCATTGCTTCATGTGTATCTGTTGGTAATGTTTGAATCAGCCTTTAATTCATGTTTGCACACAGAGTGACGCCAACTAGGTTCAGATTCTGTGTATAGTTGTGTTCATACACTGAGCTTAAGCCTTTGAGCCTCAAAAAGGATTTATGTCAATAGTCACATGTTGAGTACTGAGGAAAATCACTTAGGGAAACCAGAAGCAGCCTCCACATTGATTTTCACTGAGGCTCCTCTTCTGTCATTCCTGGTTTGGGAAAGGGCTGCTCAACCTCTTATGGGAAAGGGTCTGCTTTTAAAGTTACCTGTTCACTTCTTCCACAGCTTCACTGTCCTGCAAACACGTTTTTGTTATATGACTGAGACCCACACAATGAGACACCATTATTTTAGGCATTTGTGGTGCAAGGCCTGGTGAAAAGTGATTGAAGTGCAGTGTTTACCGTTTGAATTTTCCTAAAAATTAAGATATCAGTTTTTACGGGAAGAATCCTGTTCAATCATCATCTTTGAGCTTCTGTACATGTGTGTCAGTGTCACTGTCTGCCTCAATCCCCTTCTCTGCCTGTAAATTGATGTTTTGGTTGACTTGGGATGTTTCTCATCAGAGAGTAGACATGGTGAACAGCAAATCACAGCGCACCAAGTGCACATTTGACTTTGCGTGTAAAAAGATCAACCCAAAACATCTGAAACAGTAAAAAAAAAAAAAAAAGTTGTTGCTGGTGTTTTAAGATGTTTTACTACTTCATGCAAACCACAAAGCGGCTAATATCAGCTTTAGGTGTGCAAACACTTCACCTGCTGCTTTAACGCAGTGTGTTGTGCTAATGTTTTCACTCCAACATTCCCCTCACTGAGGCTGATCCTATCACTGAACACTGTTCAAAGTGCAATACAGAAAACTTCAGATCATCAAAGGAAGATGCTCTTTATCAGTCAAAGTGAGGTCTCAACAAACTGTGTCCTAACCAAGGCACGAGCAGATCAATGACTCTGATTTAAAACGTATTGGTTGTTCTGAGGGTGGCAATGATGGAAATGTCATCACAAATATGTGGACAGCCTTTTTTTTTCTCAAAATCTTTGTGTGAGAGTATAATCTCTCTCTAATCTGATCGTCTCCATGTGTCTTATATCAGAGCAGGTTTGCCCATCATTCCTGTCGGTACATGTCATGAATTATTTCAGCAGAGGAAGTGGAACATGGGCTCAGAAATCACAAACAGTAAACTAAGGCATAGATGATTCAGCAGGCCGCAGAGAGACAGAGAATTCCAACATCATAAAGACACAAACAGAGACAAACTCTGGCTGCTGACACTGATAAAGCAGCTGTCATGTGTCTTCAGTCATTATGCTGACGTGGATGAACAGCACAGGTACATGAACACTGTATACAATATATGCTATAGACAACATATGGGTAAAGTTCAGGTGAAAGACATAAAGGGCAAAACTGGAGGAATCAGACAAATGTTAGAGTAAAACAACTGAACGAGTGCATGACAATAATAAAGTATAAGAAACGTTAAAATAGGTCCGGTAAAGAATGACATGGACAGGCAGCAGAGATAAAAACAGGTCTTGGGGAGGGTCTTTAGCCATGGCCCTAAGACAGTCCAGGGATTTTTCTGGTATAGAGCGAGGCAGTCTTGTACATAAAATATCCTTGTACGCAGGCGACATCATCCTCTATGTCACAGACCCTTTAACTTAGGTACCTGCCATACTCAGAATCCTGACCCAATTCGGAAAAATCTAAGGCTATAAGATCAATTTCGATAAAAGTGAAATATTTCCTGGCAGTGAGCCAGGTGGTCTTATCCAAACATCACATTACCCTTTTAGAATCATCAGCAAAGGCTTCAAATATCTTGGGATTGTTATTACACCCACATTCTCATCTCTCTTTACTAAAAAAAGGTTGGTGTCTTGTTTGAGAAATGTAAAAAAGACATGGAAAGATGGGGTAACCTCCCCCTGAGCATAGCTGGCTGGATTAATCTGGTTAAAATGATCTTACTACCAAAGTTTCTTTACCTTTTTCAAAATATCCCAGTTCTAATTAAAAAGAATTTCTTCAAATGTCTGGATACTGATATACTAGCATTTCTCCGGAATAGTAGGTCACACAGAATTAAGAAGAGTGCCCTTCAAAGATCTAAAAGACTTGCTGGGCTAGCCTTACCCAACTTCATGAATCATTATTGGGCATGTAATATAAAATCAGTGTTACATTGGGTTGATGAAGACCAAATAGATTACTCTGAGATATGGGTTCAATTAGAGAACGCCTGCAGTCCAGTTAGCTTAAGATCTGTTCTATATGCTCCATCTCCTCCTCCTCAAATCCAGTCTTGCTCCAACCCAGTGGTGTGCCATTCTGTTAGAATCTGGTTTCAATTTAGGAAACATTTCAACTTACAGTCAACTTCAATTCTTTCTCTGCTTGAAAATAATTACAATTTCCCACCCTCCCTTTCTGATAGCTCCTTTTCGAAGTCGCACTCTAAAGGTATTAAATCTATCTCTGACCTCTTTGTCAATGGCAAGTTTGGATCATTTACTCACCTGTCTCAGTTATTTGATTTACCAAACTCTCACTTTTTTAGATATCTCCAGATCAGACATTTTGTCCAGAAAAATTACTCTCCATTCCCAGATATTCCCACAAAAAATTCAATTGATGAGGGCCTTGTATCTATACTTTACAACACTTTTAGTAATATTGCTCCAGACTCCCTTCAAGAAACCAGGAAGCTCTGGGAGGCTGATCTTGAGGAGGAAATGACAGACAATGAATGGGAGGCAGTGCTCAATCTTATAAATTCATCATCCCCTTGTGCTCGACACAACTTGATACAGCTCAAAATCATTTTGAGAGCTCACCTGACTAAGGAAAGATTTGCTAAGATATTCCCGAATATAGATCCCTCCTGTCCTCGCTGTCAAGGTCAACCAGCAAACTACATCCACATGCTCTGGTCCTGCCCCAACCTTAGAACATTCTGGACGTGTATCTTTGCGGCCTATACACAAATGTTCCAAAAAGACATCACTCCCAATCCTATGTGTGCCTTGTCTGGTTACTGTGAAGACATTCTTGCAGTTAAGGGCAAAGCTCATAAAATAATAGCTTTTACCTCTTTGATAGCCAGGCGATTGATCCTTCTCTCCTGGAAACAGCAAACCCCTCCCACTTTTACCAGATGGATCAAAGATACAATGTTCTTCCTGAAACTTGAAAAAATACGCTATACTTTAAAGGGCTCACTACAAAATTTCAATAAGATTTGGACTCCCTTTTAGACTATTATGAGAGCTTACAGGTACCACTTGATAAAGATGAATGACAACATAGAGGCAGCACAGAGGCGACCCCTTTCCTTCCTTTGTTTACTTTACTTAAGTTGATTCTATTTACATGTACATTTATGCATGTATATATTTATGTGCGTGTGTGTGTGTGTGTGTGTGTGTGTGTGTGTGTGTGTGTGCATTTGCATATACATGTGTTTTCTTGTGTAGGTGTGCGTGTACATGTACATTTACACGTCTTGCTTGTATTTTGTGTTTGCAAGCCTATGTTATTGATGGCTATTATCCAATCTAAATATTACTGTAACTCCTTACACTTATGATCAGATACTATAAGTTCACTACGAATACTAATAAGATAAGATAATTACACTGTAACATCTGGGCATGAGGGGGCTCTTGGGGGGTGGGAGGGTAGGTATGGGGGGGCCGAGGGAGGGATTTCAAGTATACTTTAGACACCATCTATTCCTTTGTAACAATTGTGTGAAAAGGTATACTTGCAGTTTCATTTGTACTTTATTATTGCTTTAAAAACAAAACCAATAAAAATTTTGAAACAAAAAAGAAAAAGATAAGTCTCAGGCATAGGTAGGTCAAAAAAGGACATAAAAAAACATCAGACAGAAAATGGCCAGGAAAAGGACATAAAATAATAGTGCCTGACAGAAACAGGTCAGAGGAGTTCCTGTGGATGCATAAGTTTGTTTGTATGTATACATGTTTGTTCAAAAAGAAGAAAGGCTTAAAGTAAACAGTTTAGAAAAACTAGATCAGAGAAGAGCATAAAAATGACAAAGATAGGTTTGGTGAAGAATGACAGAAACAAAAAAAGCTGTCAGACAAAAACAGGTCAAGAAAATGACAAAAATGAAGAGTGTTGGACAAAAATAGGTTAGAAAGACAGAAATTTAAAGGACAGAAAGTTAAGCTCATGTAAAAAGAGGTTTGGTACAGGGCAACAGAAGGTTCAAGTTAACAACATGCGCATCATTGGTTTTGCGATTTAAGCTCCTTCTTTGTGAGGTGCTCATTTTTAACTTAACACCAATGAAAACCAAGCCATATTAAAATCCTACCCAACTTTGATTTTCTAACTTCAGCAAGCAGTTTCAGAGATGCAAAGCTGTCACAGTCTCCAATAAGGTGCTACTATTTGCTCAGTGGGCAACTACACAGTGTATTAAGCTGAGTGGGGGTGTGATCTGCTTTTTTCCACCTTCCTTTGTTCAAGAAATGGTTAGATTTTCACATCTACTTTGATATTCTAAAAAATGCTCTCAGTAGGATTTTACAACTTGCCTGATCAAGTTGCTCAACAGTAAAAGACTAACTCTCCAATTCATTCTGAAGGGCATGTTTTGGACTTGATCAGCTGCTCTTGATTTCCCTGCAGTTCATCTCCCCATATGGTCATATATTCACATTCTTCAGTGTCAAACCATCGATTCCCCAAACAACCTACAGCTTTTCGTGACCCCTGATAAATTTTTTGTCTGCTGACCCAGTGATGATTTTTACTTGGGTTAGGGAAAGGCCAAGGTCTGTGATTCAAGAGGGTGTTTCCTCTTTCACGCGTGACCTTTACTGAGCTGGACTAGATCACAAAGTTAAGGTATGTCAGCACACACTCAGGTGTATGTATGGTATCAGAGCTCTCTCTGTCTCAGTCAGTAAGTCAGCAGCTGCAGGACCATTAGCTGATTTCACTCTGTGTGCTGCAACCTCAAGGTTACACAGAGGTGAAGCTGAAGCAGAGGGGTGAGGGGCTGCTGTG
>RPOG01008225.1:0-10460 GCA_008086565.1 Thalassoma bifasciatum | reverse complement strand
CTGAGATATTTACAACCTCCCTTTCACAAACTTTCCCTGAAGTTCAAAACAAAAGTCACGCCTCCTTGAAAAGCTGTTTTGTCTTTATTCATCCTGCTTTATTATGCAGCTACAGCTCAGAGGTTGAGGAAAACCAGGCTTAGAAAACAAAAAACAGTTACCTGCAAAGATCAGATTTGCACTGACAAAGCAGGAGTGTCTATGTGTTTTTATGACAAGGTATGGATTTTTTCCAAATGAGTTCCCATAAATCAGCAGGTCCTGTCAATGGCCTTCATGTCCTAACTATGAGATTTTCCCCTCCATCAGCTGAGGAGGTAGAAACAGCTTTATAGTCAGGACAGCTGAGGGGGGTTTATTACTGAGCGTCTTTATGTCCCCCATGAGTCACTGATCTGCACCTGACATGGTCTTACAACTCTGAGAGTCAAACTGCAAAAATGCAAAGCAGACATGAAAGATCATTTGGCCGACACAGCAGGTGAGGGTGTGGTGCAGCTGGAGAGTTCATCTCTGCTGAGGTCAGGAAAGTCCGAACACCTCTGACTAACCAGTGGGTGAAAACACTGTACATGATATATCAGCTGATGTTCTGAGATAAATATAACAGTGATGATGTTCATGCTGGTGTCTTTATAACATTCACAAAGAGTACAAAGTAGAGGCAGTAAAGCTCTGATGGGTCTCAGGTGTGCCCCTGATGGGGTTTCTGGTCCACACAGGAAAATTTGTCATAAGTACAGGTTTGTATCTGATGACCGGTCAACTTTATACGGGGCTCATCAGCCATATTTCTTTGACAACCAGAGCTTTCTTTGGTGGACACTGTGAGGGGCCAGATCCTCTTGTGGAAAAAAAAAAAAAAAAAAAAAAGAGCATAGCGTAACCACCGAGCAAGCCGATGTTGAAACTATGTTTTTTTTATGTCATGGTCCATATAGGAAAGGTGTCTGTAGAATGAAAGTTTTTGTGATGTTTTTGAAGTACCAGAACCTTGTAAGCATGAGTGAGGAGGGCACGCATTGCACATGAGAACATGCAGCATGCAATTCAGTCACATTCAGGCAGTCAGTCTAAGCTACACGGTGCAGGCTGGCTATCTGTTCACCTACGCTGTCCATGATGTAGACTGGCTGTGTGTCCATGTTCCACAGCATAGGTGTACTATCTGTCTGCGCTCCACAGCATAGGCTGACTGCCTGCCTAGGCCGCATGGTACAGGCTGACTATCTGTCCGTCTACGCCATGGAGCAAAAAGGTTTCTACCTATACTCTATGACATAGGATTATCTGTCTATGTATGTATATGAATATGAAACAAAACAAAAACATTTACTGATGTCCTTGACTTCCAATCTACACCGTTGAAGTGTGGATGGTCTATGAGCTGGTCTATGCCATGGAGCATAGACAGCTGATCCACACTGTGGAGCATGAACAGATATACGCTATGAAGCACAGACAAACTGTGTCACCTGTATGTTGTAATCACGTACAGCAGGCTCTCATGTCCACTGTGTGCCCTCCCCACTCGTGGTTACAAGGTTCTGGTACGTCCAGAAGACGTCCAGGAAAGACATCATAAAGACTTTCATTCTGCACTTCCATGAGACGGCTTTTCTACATGAATCATGACATGAAAAAGAGGTACTTTGGCTTGCTCAGTGGAAAGCTATGGCAAGCTCCAGTTTCCACAAAGGGTAATAGCATTGCTATTGCCATTTCAAGACACTGAGTGGTCTACTTCAGTCAATAACACAAAATAAAACAATACATTGATAACATTGATTTTTTTTCTATATCTAAATACATCCAGAGATATCCAGAGATATCCAGATCTAGTGGGAAAAAAAATCACATTTAAGTACTTATAAATGCTACAAAACCTGTAAAGCCTACCTGATGAAATGGTAAGGGAATTGATAAGTGGGATAGATAAGAGCATTGATATCAATAAAATCTTACCAATACCCATCTGTACTCCTAATTCAATGTCATGATGACTGTTAAGTTACAATCCACAAGGGCATTCAAGATATAACCTTTTTACACAACTTAGCCCCTCCCAGCTGTTTAGCAGAGCTTCAGCTCAGAAGCTGTAACCTGAGTTCCTTTGTTAACTGTTACTTAACAATTATTGCAACTGTAGTGGAGGAGGGAACGTGGCATAAAGACAGACCTCTGACAGCGATCCTTAGCTATGAACCGTGAATTACTGTAATTGGGATTATTTGACCATTCAGACCATAGGCAATTGTTAATATTCCCAGAACCAGAGAAACATTTCTACTTTCTATTAAAAGTTTGTGCTTATTTTTAAACAAATAAAGCAATACAATAATTTTGCTCACCATTTTTTAGTAATATTATGGGAGCCAGATGAAAAGCTCTAGTGAGACGCCGGATAACGTTTTATGCCTTGGGGTTCCCATAGCGTCCCATAAAATTTGCAGGAGGACACACTCAAAGGGTGGACTCTAGTAATGGTTAAACATCAACTGATCATTACACATTTGATGAGCCACTAGAGCTGCATGCTCTAAATACTGCACATAATCTGAGGTATTTTTTATTGTTTAGGTCACTTCTAGATGTTTAAGGTGAGATGAAGTTAACCCTTGAAACAAAAAAAGCCTAGTTGAAAATGTTGATGCTGCTCAAGGCTTTTTTTAATGTCGCGGAGAAACCGACTCATGGCTTTACTGGAGGTCGAGCGTGATGTCCAAGCCGAGTATAATGTTCCAGTAATTAGCCTTAATCTCCAGCACTGCTCCAAGCTTTGTCTTCACCACCAACTCTCCAGCTTTCTTTATTAGTACAAGCACTGTAAATGTGCCACTCAGTTTTTTGCTAATGATCAACCAGCAAACACCCACATAAGTTCAACCCTTCCCCTGTCGTGTTTCCCAGGTCGCGTGTTATATTTGAAATGCATATTCACACACAGAAAGACTGCCGTACAGAAAGAGTGCACTATCAGTGAGGGTGAGGTGTTGGCAGGTTTCTAAATGAGATTATTAGCAGTGAGATCATTAGCATACACAAACACGGAGCCTTATTATAAGGCAGCTGGACCGCTCGCTAAAGTGTGAGACTAGGTCTGACCTCATTAGTGGGAGCATATGGGAGGCAGACCTGCGTATCAGCGCAGTTATCCAAGTTTCAGTGTGGGAGCCCAGCATGATCCCTACACTTCACTATCCCAGCTCAGAGTAATGAATATGCATTACCAAAAAAAAAAAAGGCTGGAAGTGGATCTTCTTTGGCTCATTTAGTTTATTTAGCACCTCTCTAATCTGCAGGAAACAGCCAGGAACATGGGGCTTTTTGTCAGCTATGATCATGTTGGGATGCTCTGTTAAATATACAGTATGTTCTTGTCACATGAAAAAAAAACCTTTATTTTTCACTTCAGAAAAGTTTCAAGTTTAAAACCCCTGCAATGCGTACAATTTAACTGTGCAGACGAAACAAGTTGGTAAATCACAGAAATTTCTATCTAACTATCGCATAATGAAACCTGATTAATCCATTTATTTTACTTTACTTTATTTCACAGCAAACAAATAGAGATAGTCTAATTTTATTTTGAAGTACAGCCATATGTCTGCCTGATTACTTGTTCTGTATATTGTTGCCTTAACTTGTCAACTTGCTGTCAACTTGTCTAGCTTTATGTACACATTCATATCTGGTCTTTACTTACACTAATTGATGGGGAAACTTTTTCTACACTGCATTTGAAAGACAAATGTTCCATTTATGCCTCCACTACATTCCTGTTTTGCTCTGTAGTCAGCTGATGATTTTTTTCTCTTCTTGTTCTTTTCTTCATCGCAAAGAAACTAAACTGTGTTCCCATCGTTCTGCCATGCTGTTCAATTATGCAGTGTGTCTTAAAAGTTTGATATAATGCAAACTTCACAAATGGACTCCTGGAACTCTCTGTACACATTTCAAACCATCTGATGCACCATCTGTATAAAGTCCTGTGTCAAGATTTTTCCCGCAAAAAGTGACAGAGTTTGCTTTCCATGAGCCCTTGCTCCCCACTGTCATGATAACATGACTCTAACCTTACACCAACCGAGGTGTGTTAGGCTTGAAAAATTAATGAAGAGCAAGACAACTTATTTGAGACAACATTTTTTACTAAATACCTTGCAACTTGGTAATGTGTTGATCAACAGTTATGTAGCTGTTGTTTAAAACGTGCCAACAAGCAAACTTTGTGAACTCAGTTTCTATCATATTTTAGTAGCTGGCTACATTTAGCTATACTCACAGCCTGGTGCTCTGAGACATGTCTGTAACATGTAACATTTGGGTATCCTGGTTGTGTCCTACCAGTGCTCATCTACCAACTCCAAACTCACCAAGCAGAGCAAACGTAACCCGACTTAATTTCATTGATAGACTCTCAAAATTAACTTTATCACAAACAGCTTATTATGTGTTTTAGCGTTCAGCCCAACAACATCACATAAAAAGTCATCAAAGACCCTTTTGAGCATATTTTTGTCTTTCAGGCATGAAAAGCAAATGTTTTCATAATTCTCCAACATTTGATTTTTTTTTTTTCTTTTTGGAAGTAACACGTGTCCACTCCAGTGCACTACATGTGCCTGAGCAGCCAACATCAAACATTCAAGATTAGAGGAAAAATGAATGATTTATTTATTTATTGTAATTCAATGAATATTTTTTTTCTACACTTCAAGATTTAAGGGGCATAATTCCTTTTTTTTTTGTTTTTTTATGCCTGAATACGAAAACAAACAGCACTCAGAACTGTTTAACTTGGACCCAGGCTGCATTTGTGTTTCAAAACATCTCCAAAAACACTAATTGTGAGTCTTTGTAGTGCTTTAAGAATGCAGGACTGGTATTTCTATCTCTGTTTTTTTTCTTCCCCCCATTCCTTTCCATCCATTCACCCAAGCATTCAACATTAAACTACTTGAACTTAATCTTAAAATGAACTATATTAGCCTTTGTTTGTTGATTTCATCAAAAATGATTACATTATATGCTTTGCGAAATGTTTTCACCCATTGCACCAATTTAACTTTGTATATTTATAGTTATTAGGTTTTTAACCTTCTGATGCACGTCTGTAGCTTACATACTTTTGTATAAGAAAATGAAAACATTAAAGTTTGATGCCCCAAGAGGAGTAAAAAGAAAGAAAAGTGTTTAAAAAAAGAGTCTGACAACACCTGAGAAGGAAACTAAGAGGGCAAAACAACAAATAACTTGATAACTTGTTTAGTCTCAGTAAAGCTTTATTTCTTAATACCATTGAATTGAGTTGCTGTGACACTGTTGTCTCTCAGCAAGAATGTGGCTGGTTCAAATCCCTGGTTTAGCAGGTGTCTTTCTGTGTGGGGGGTGTATAATCTTCTGATGTATGCATATTGTGTCTTACTTACTTTGACTGGTCACTCTGAATTGCCCACAGATGTGAGTATATGTATGTGATTGCTTTTCATTCTTTTCATTTTAGCCGGTTTACCTAATGGAAGGATGGATTTCGTAGCTATAGCTGTAGTTGTGGTAGGTTTTGTGTCTCTGGTAGATATCTTTGTCAGTACAGATGTCTCCATTTGCTGTCTCTTGGTGTAAAGTTACTCAGAGACCTCTGAGTCCAGTCTAAGATTGAAGGTTTCTCCAAGAGTAGAATAACCTTCCCCAGTCCAATTCACGAAAACTCACTTTCTTTCTACGTCAGCAGTATTTCTGTTGGCAGGACAACCAAGGTCAACTCACTGATTCCTCCTCCCATATTGCAACATGTAGCCCACTAAAGGGTCTGTACAATCATTCACAGCCATTCATCAATGATGTCATCAATCGATGAAAGTGGGTAAGGATCCGTCAATGATGTATTCATAGAAGTGACATAGTGAAGTAACATGCCCCGCTCATTTTGACACTATTCAACTGTCCTCACACTACAAAGAGCTTTGTTGATCCTTTAGGAACTTCAAGCCCACTTTGTCCATAGCAAAATAAATATTTTGAGGCAGCAAATTTGGAGAAAAAAATCAAAAACCAGAGGGGGTTGGCATTTCCTTTCAGCAAATGCAGGATGTGGAAATGCTGAGCATCACGTTCCAACATTACGCACTTTCTCACGCTAAAGGCTCAATGTTGAAATGCTGAGCCAAAACCCTTACCTTAACCCTCTGATGCACGAATAATGAAAGTCAGTGTCAGGATTTTTCCCTTGAGTGTTTTTATTTGTCTGAAAGCATGAAAAATCGTTTTCAGTTTTTTTTTTCAAATATTTGTAACTAAGCATTCAACTTAAAACAGTGTGAACTTAATGTAAATATGACTTATTTTTTGTTTGACTTCTCTTTTTTTTTTTTTTTTGGGAGGGGGTATTTCATGAATAATCTTTTTTTAATGCTTTGCGAAACATTTTAACTCTCCATCCATTTTAACACTGAATAATTTACAGTTATTTCGCTGTTTTACCCTCAAATGTTTGTCTATAACTTAAAAAAAAAAAATATATATATATATATATATATATATAATTTTATTTTTTTATGCATGTGTGTGTTTGGAAAAAGAATTTAAAACATTTTTTCAGGCCCTAAGAAGAATAAAAATATCCTGACACAGGCTAGTATGAATTTCCACCACATGAACCATTGAATTTAGGAGTAAATACGTTTTAAACAGGTGTCCACTGTAGTGACCACTACGCACCACAGGGTTAACATCTCAATTGCTCCATTGGAGCAGCACTGAACTGAGTGACACCCATGACTCCTTTTCATTAAACCCTAGATTATTATTAGACCCTTCATCTCCTCCCACTATGATATAATCGAATCAAATCAAATTGAACTTTATTTAAAAAGCACTTCATAAATAAAGCATGTTCAGCATTTAAAAATGATAAGGTAGATTGTATGTTATTTTACAATATTTTGTTTATAGTATGTGTTACGCATGTAATTATATGTACTATTGATAAATTAACAATTTATACTTAACTCAGTATCAGCTTGAAAAGAAAAACCACAAATAAATCATTTTTCTTTTTGTTTTTGTTGTAAAGAAATTCAGGCATCAAAGGGTTAACGGTAACATTAACACCTCAACTTTCTCCCGGTGAATCACTTTGGACATCAAAACAAATGTGCCCTGCTGACAGAGCTCACATGTACAGCAGGTGAGTTCTTGCTGCTCACAGTTACCTTCCTCTCTTTCAAGCGCCGTACTTTAATTTACCAACAGAAATGAGCGTGTGCTTTGGTATTAAAGCTGCTGTTCCACTAGGATATTTCGGAGAGAAACACCTCTGACAGGCTGCACATTTTCTTCTTGGTTTGATTAAAACAGACAGTCTGACATCTGCTCTCATTTATGTCAGCACCAGCGTTATCAGAGCTTATTCATGTTTCATATTTAACATTTGGAAAGGTTGGGTGAAAACAGCACAACATTCAATACCATCAGCAGTTAAATGCTTTTTTTAACTTTAAGTTCAACTGACAGAATGATGTTCATTTATATCTATTAATAAATAAGTTAAGTCATTTACTTGTTGCCATCTAGAAAATGATAACGTCATGGAAATCGTTGTTTTTAGGTAACAATAAACCAGTTTTAAGCCACCCTAAAGTCTGTATGTCAGATGGGTGTATTAGATACTATTATTTTGAGGGGATGTCCCAGAGAGTGGGAAGGTTCAAAGTGTCTTCCTATATGAAGACGTCAACTTCAGTCTCAACAATATGCAGTTTGAATGCTGTAAAGCTCTATCCAAGTTTTGTGTCTTTTATGAGCTGAGGTGTGTGCCACTAGATATTGCATTTGAAATAATATATTGAATTCAAAAAAACATGACATGAAATTGAGTTTACAGTTTAGAGCAGTGATCATCAACTGGTGGCCCGCGGACAAAATCCGGCCCATCGAACCATCCGATCAGGCCCGCGACTCGATTTCAAAATTGATTGACGGTGGTATAGGTGAAGAGAGCCTGACTCACAAAGGCTAAAAAAGCCTTCAGTTTTGTAATGACATGGAGAAAATAATCTATCATAAATACCAAATAATAATGCTATGCCAAAATTTCACTTTTAGTTCATTTTTATTTGAGGGTCTGGCCCCAAAGGTGACTGCCTGGTAAAAATCTAGCCCTCTGATAAATATAGTTGGTGACCCCTGGTTTAGAGTTAAGAGTTGGAACAGGGACAATACATATTAATGAATATATACATGTAACTATGTAAGATTATATCCAACAGCTAATTTCCATCTTTAGTCCCTTCGGCAGGTTGATGTCAACAACATAAAATAATGAAATCTATAAATCAGCAGTAACAGCAGATAGAACAGTTAGCCTTCATGGCCAATAGGCAGGAGGAGCAATTAAAAAGAGAGAAAAGTGTTCTCAAAGACACAATAGGACAGTAACATAAAAAAAAGAAAAGCAAGAACAGTTAAAAGTATAGTGGATCACGAAACACACATGAGCATGCGCTGCAGCTGCCACTGAGCCACAGAGGAGGAGACCAGTCTGGATGCTGTTTGTAAATAGAGAAATGAGATGTATCAAACAATTTCTGCATACTTCACCTTTAAGGGCATGATTAGGACATGACAACTAAAATTCTGCATTGACGAAAAACTGATGCTTCATTTCTTCAGTGGATTTGAAAGACACTGTTTTTGTCAAGTAAGTGCACATTTCAACTCTGTGACTAGAGTTCAAAATATGCAGTCTTTGACCTTGTTCGCCTCTGGACATTTTCTCTGGTTGTCACGATTTTCATTTAGACTCATCACTGACAACTTTGAGAACAAATCAGTTTTTTCAATACCAATTTTGATTGGCTTCTTGTTGCAAACCTTCAGCTCGATGTTATTTAACACCAAGGAGAAACGCGGTCGTAGCAAATCAGCCTGTGATCAACAAGTTAGTTTCTAAATACAGTGAAGCTGTCACTCATCAGATGCAGATGGACAGCTCAGGATGAACACCTGCAGAACGGTTATCCAACCTGATCTTATGATGTATTTTTATGAGACCAGGTAGGAGGAAAAGATGGAAGGAAAGGAAAAGAAGCGGCTTATGTCTCCGTTTTAGCACAGCTTTTTCAGTCTTCTGTTAGACTTAACCCTGTAAAGCCCAACCTATCAAAAAAAAAAAAATAATAATAATAATAATAATGTCAGAAAATTCCAACTTTTTGGAACTGAGATGTTAATTAAACCTTTTAACAAAATCCACAAAAAATATTGCTTCATCATTTCATTCATGACATATTTCTTGTATCACATTTGACACACTGGGCAATTTTTCGTACTATTTTATCTTTTTTTTTTTAAGTAATGGTTTTGATGTTATTCTTGCTGCAACTTCTTGAAAATGTAGCAATAATTTTCCTGAAAATAGGTGAGTGGATGATTTTATGAGAGCAGAAATTTAGAAAAGATCCACGATATAACTTGAATAAATGAATTAAAATGTTTATTTTGAAAGACGTAAATGAATAACACAAAGCAATCAGAGAGTTAAAACAAAGAATTTTGCAGTTTTGCATCGAATCAAAGGAAAAAAAAAAAGAAACTTCGCTTTTAAAGTAATAAAAATAAAATAAAACTTTTAAATGAGTAATTCACCTTCTTTTACATTTTCAAAAAGGATTGGAAAGAAGTGAAACGTATTAATTTCCACCCCAGGTTCATTGTAACAATGTAGTTAGCCAACATTTTATCAATATGTATATATAAATATATATATATAACACACACATACTTCAGCTGACTGTAGAGATATGACAGTCCGTAAGGTGGAAGAATATTAAAAAAAAAATAATTACAGGTTTTTAAAGAAACTACTAACTATTTTGATGAGATAGAGGTCTTATGATATGTTTGACTTTAAAGGGTTAATTCCTTCAGTACTGTAGGGGATTGAAATCTCAGGAGGTAAAAAAAAATTATGAATTGACTACATTTTTATAGAATCAAGTTTTTAAATATCTAATTTTATCTTCTGAGTTCCAACTTCAATGTGTGTTAACAATACAAAACAAGTGACTGGTCTCATGTCTGTGTAGCAGAGACATAAAAAGCTTGGACCGTGATGACAAAGAGAATAAAAAATGGTCATGTGGGCCTCACAGTCAAGTCAGAGAAGAAAAGAATCCAATAAAACCAGATGATAAATGACTCTCCTCTCACTCAGCCGCCACATAACCAGAAGGAAAAAGGAGCAGCTGCCAGACTCCATGTACAGTCCAAACTATATTCTGGTCCCACAGTCATCATGGGGAGCTGTTAGTTAGCAGTATTACTGTCAGCTTAGCTCTGACAGCAACCAAGAGAACGACATGCAGGAAATAGCCTTTAGAGTAAAGGCAGGTCATTTGGGAAGTGAAATGGAACTCCCATTACTACCTGCGGTGCTAAACGGGCAGACATTTCCTGAG
>RPOG01008222.1:0-14968 GCA_008086565.1 Thalassoma bifasciatum | reverse complement strand
TGTTGTGGGAGTTGCTGCAATACTTGTGGTCGTAGAAAGAGTAGAAGTAGATGGTGAAGAAGAGAAAGTGGTAGTTGGTGTAACTGTAGTGGTTGTTGGGGCAAAGTTTGTGGTTGCTGGACTGGAAATTGAAGTAGTTGGAGCAGATCTTGTGCTTGTGCTGGTGCTTGTCACTACATCTGTAGTGGTTGATGTAGCAACAGGTGTTGTTGTTGATGGAGCAACAGGTGTTGTAGTTGGTGGAACTGTAGAAGTAGTGGTAGTTGAAGGGGCAGCAGTTGTAGTGGCACTATGTGAAAATGTGCTTGTAGCTTCTACAGTTGTTGTGGGAGTTGCTGCAATACTCGTGGTTGTAGAAACAGCAGAAGTAGATGGTGAAGCAGAGAAAGTGGTAGTTGGTGTAACTGTAGTGGTTGTTTGGGCAAAGGTTGTGGTTGCTGGACTGGAAATTGAAGTAGTTGGAGCAGATCTTGTGCTTGTGCTGGTGCTTGTCACTACATCTGTAGTGGTTGATGTAGCAACAGGTGTTGTTGTTGATGGAGCAACAGGAATTGTAGTTGGTGGAACTGTAGAAGTAGTGGTAGTTGAAGGGGCAGAAGTTGTAGTGGAACTGTGTGAAATTGTACTTGTAGCTGCTCCACTTGTTGTGGGAGTTGCTTCAATACTTGTGGTAGTAGAAACAGTAGAAGTAGATGGTGAAGCAGAGAAAGTGGTAGTTGGTGTTACTGTAGTGGTTGTTGGGGCAAAGGTTGTGGTTGCTGGACTAGAAATTGAAGAAGTTGGTGCAGATCTTGTGCTGGTGCTGGTGCTGATCACTACAGCTGTAGTGGTTGATGGAGCAACAGGTGTTGTAGTTGGTGGAACTTTAGTAGAAGTGGTAGTTGTACGGGCAGCAGTTCTAGTGGAACTATGTGAAAATGTGCTTTTAGCTGCTCCTTTTGTTGTGGGAGTTGCTGCAATACTTGTGGTAGTAGAAACAGTAGTAGTAGATGGTGAAGCAGAGAAAGTGGTAGTTGGTGTAACTCTAGTGGTTGTTGGGGCAAAAGTTGCGGTTGCTGGACTAGAAATTGAAGTAGTTGGTGCAGATCTTGTGCTGGTGCTGGTCACTCCAGCTGTAGTGGTTGATGGAGCAACAGGTTTTGTAGTAGGTGGAACTGTCGTAGTTGTGGTTGTCACTCTAGCTATACTGGTTGATGGAGTAATAGTTACTTTTTTCTGACCACCTGGGTTTGGTATCACTCCACCAAATACTTTTGCTGTGCTTGCTGCTTTTGCATTTGGACTTGTTCCATGTGCTTTATTAACAGATGATGTTGCACCTTTGTTTGTTCTTCTTGTTGTTCCTGTTGTAGTTGTTTTTGGTTCTATTGTTGTTTCAGAATGAGTACCCTTATTGCATGTTTCAGAATCACTTGAGCTTGTTGTCGTTGTTTTAGTTGTTGTTATTATTGTTGTTGATGTTGTTGAAGTTGTCGGTGTTTCTGTTTTTGTAGTTGGTCCAACTTTGGTTGTTGTGGAAGTAACTGTCACGGCTGTTGGAGAAGTTGTTATAGATTCAATAGATGTTGCTTGATCCGCATTGGTTGTTGGTTTATCTTTTGTTGTTTTTAAGTCCTCAGCACTTTCAGTTGCTGATACAGTTGTTCCTGTTCTTGGGGAAACAGTTGCACATGTCGGAGCAACCGGCGAGGTTGTTGTCGTTGTTGTTTCTACGGGGGCAGCGGTGTTGGTTGTGAGGACACCATCTTGGTATATTTGAACAACTTTTGTTGTGGTTGATAACACAGAAGTAGTTGTTTCTCTTTTCGTATTTGTTGTGGTTATAGTAGTTTTAGTTGTTGTTATTGTTGTTGTTGTTGTATTTGGTGTGGCTGTTGTTGTTGTTGGAGCAGCTGTTGTTTTTTTGACAGCTTTGTTGCTCTGAGCAGCTGTGGTTGTCCACGTAGCTGCTTGAGTTGTTGGATTTATCTTCATAACCCCTGATTCTGTTGACTGAGAGGCCATGTTTGTTGTTGCTGCATCATCAGTTCTATTTGGTATTGCAGTTGTGGTTAAACACATTTTTGCCATTGCTGAAAACACAGTGGTTTTTAATACATTAAATGTTTTTCTTAAACCATTTCATTCTGATGGCAAATTCTGAAAAAAATGTTGCCACTGTCACCTTTTCTGTGCACTCATGAAAGTACCCTAAAAAAGACAATTAGGACCCTCAAAAATGATTGACACTGGGATATGTGGTACAATTGATTGGGGGGGAAAAGAAAACAAAGTTTTTTTTCTTTTGGTAAACATCCATTTAAATGTGGCACAAAAATCAGTAACAGCCATTGGTCAAATTTGCAAAAGAGATGGGCCCTTGATAGCAATGCTGATCCAATGTGTTTGTTCACACAGAGCAGGTATGGCTGTTATTTTCTGATCTCAAGAAATGATGAGGTTTGACCTCTCTGTGGATTAGAATATTAAATTTGATGATAATGCAACTCATTGGTGTGGCAATAAGAGCACAACCAACTCTGGAAACTGAGTAGATTTTTTTCGTTTGTTTGTTTGTTTTTTTGGCAATACAAATGTTTCATTTTTTTCCCAAAAAAAAATCATAATGAGGTCTTGTTCATCCAGCATGGTGATACATATATGCATAATTTATCTTAAAAAAGAGGCAATAGATGAGATGCCAGTCATTAAGAAGAGTTCTCCCCATAGGTAATGTAAACATGATACATGATATACAGAGTCAATTAACTTACCAGTTACTATCAGAATTATTGGGAATCGTCCAACAACCATTTTGGCTTCTTTCTGGGTAAAAAAAAATAAAACACGAGGTCAATTACAACATCTTATCAGGCAGCTATTGAACAGAATTGGAACCTGTTTTTATTTTGGAGTCATTTCAAATAAGGATCTGATGCAGATCAATGTTAGTAACTTAATTTTAACTTCACAGAAACAATTCTCAGACCTTGATTAACATAGAAAGATGCTAAAATCTCAGCTTCTGCTCCTATCACCAGCTGTATTATTTGGCATAAGTCTGCCATAGACTTATTTCCTAAAAAGAAACTTAGCAAGTCATCTTTCTGTTGAAAACTCTGTACTGCCTCTATGTTTCTTTTGGAAGAGATTTTGAAGTGCTTTTAAAACTCTGCAAAGCCTTGGTTAAGATTTAAAATTTAATGGGTATGTTAACAGGGTCATAAATACTTTGTATTATCATCAGTCAAGAGGGAATGCTTCTTTTAAAAATGCCGCACATCTTTCCCACATGAGCCCTGAAACCTGCTGTAGTTATTCTCAGAGGTGCTGGACCCAAACATAAGAAAAGAAGGCTGTTTTTTTTCTTCATCAAAAGTTAGAACTTTTTTTCTTTTCTTTATTTTTATCTACCTGTTTGAAAAATTTTGATAGGTATTTTTAAGTCCTATTAAACTTTCACTGATTTTAGCTTATTTGATCAATTCCTACATTTTGTATTGTTACTGTATGTTATCTATATTTACTATAGTATTTCATCCCAAAGTATTTTTGTGAGCTTGTTCTGTGTGAATAACCTGGCTGTGGACTTGTATGAAAGGAGCTGTTCAAATAGACCAAAAACAGAGATAATTTCCAGAGACAATGAAAAGTTGAAAATGTATGCAAATGGACAAAAAATAAAGCTACAACTTGAGTTTACTTAAAAAAGGAAGCCAACATACAGAAAATTTATCCAACAGTGCAACCAAAAAGGCACCTAGAGCAGTGTCAACAAAACAACTCTGTATCCTGAGACACAGATATGGAAATGCTCAAGGCCTGTGAGGGCACTCACTGAGACAGCATTTTGGAAACCAGCAGAGTCTCAGGGGCAAACAAGTGGTCTTGTTGATGTGAGAAAGCAGCATACTTTGAATAGACAGAATAACAGAATTAAGCAGTAAAGGGACACAAAGCAAGTCAGACTGGACTGTGACACTGTGGATAAAGATAACATGGAAGAGGCAAGGCCCTCGAGGGGAGGCCTTTGTCTGCTGTGTAATTATAGAGTAAGATGCTGCCACTCACCATCCAACATGTTGCTCTGGCCATATGGCTGTATTTAAAAAGCTGTGCCTTAAAACAAAATCAAAATAATAATGTTGTTGCCTTTCTTGTACTAAACCTGTTTTGCATACATGATAAAGACTGAGAGAAGCTCATCAAGATAGGATTGTGAACTTCAAACACTTTAGGGACGTATCTGTTTTGACTTAAGTGTTTTTGACATTCGTCCACTCAAAAATTTGGTGTTGAGCAACGCGTAATGGCCTGGATGTAGAGAGAATGCTGTTGAGCAGCAGCACATGGAGATCACTTTAGTTATTCGGAAAATTTTTCATGATAAAATGTGATTAGAAAGAGCACTTATTTTATTTTGATCACCAAAGAGAGTTTGTTGGTTTTCAAAGGTAACGTGAGAGGAGCTGTAGTTTCAGGAACTAATCAATCACTGTTTTTAATTTACACTGTGACTGAAAAGTCAGATTAAGGATATCAGTGCACGATTCAGTGATTTATTTGCACATAAGGTATTGCTAATCCTCTAATAAGAAATGTACATGCAATCTATATTAGAATCTTGAAAGGAGTCTCAATGGTGAGACAGAAATAAACCATGTTAATTTTTTCAAGTTTGTATCCTGTCTAGAACCTGCTTAC
The DNA here is from genome assembly GCA_008086565.1 of Thalassoma bifasciatum. Lineage (NCBI taxonomy): Eukaryota > Metazoa > Chordata > Actinopteri > Labriformes > Labridae > Thalassoma > Thalassoma bifasciatum. Next base: position 10,285 of record RPOG01008222.1, on the reverse strand, counting down.
ACACTGGACACTTGTTGTGTCCTGTTCCCACGTCTTAAATAGAGATCTACTTACCTCATCATCCAACTGTGGCACTTGTTCTTGCCAAGCTGAGCTCAGGAGGGATTTCCACCTTCAAGTACAAAAAGTTTAGTCCAATTAGTCTTGTTTCTGCACAGAAAGCCACAATTGTGTCCTAGTCACAGCGTTTGGTTTTATAACTCCACTGCTGCCACAAGTGAGGGAACAACTTGAGTTGTCCTGCCCTGAGGCCCTCACTGCTGTCTCAGCTCCACCTCCAGTCTAACCTGTCCAGTCCTTAATACAGTACACCAGCCATGATCAACCTAAGGGTCCTGATCCCAGTGGGGGTCACAAGATTATTTCTGGGGGTTGCCAAATCATTTTAGAAAATTCTAACTCAAATTAAATTACGAAATATGAGGCAGAGTTGTTGAAATTGTTTTTTTGCTTCATTATTCAAAATTTGTTTAATCAGCTAAGTCTGTATAATCTGAACTGCAGTGTTTTGCCTGAACAAGATCAATGAGTGATTGTTCATGAACTCAATCATAGTTTGCACTGCAAAAACTGAATCCAATGAAGTGTTTGTGCTTTGTTTTTAGTAAAAACTGTCTTTTTATTCTTCATATGAGCCACACTCAACTGATCGGTCCAGAAAAATGTCTTATCTTGAGTTATTGAAAGACAAGAATGATGTCTGCATTGCTTGAAACAAGTCAAAAATAAATCTTTCAGTGGAGTAAAAAAACATCTTGTTGTAAGGTATTATTTGCATTCCAAGAAACTTGACAAGCAAATTTGAATGAATTTTTTCCTCATTTGTTTCAAGTAAATTAGACAACATTTTTGTCTTTAAAAAACTCGAAATAAAACTTTTTTTTTCTGGACTTGTCAGTTGAATGTTGCTCATATTATTATTATTTTTTACCAAAAATAAGACATAAACACTTGCTTAGATTTCAGTTTTTGCATTGTGAGTGAACATGAACTTACTGAATGTACTGTATTTCTTTCTGATTGTCAGTGTAAGATTTATTAAGACCCCAAGAAAACCTTACACAAAAATTGAAAGACAGAAAAGTTGACTGTTTTGTTTTTTTTTCAGGTTTGGCAACATAAACACTGAAAATGAAACATGGGTTATTTTCCTCCTCACAGTTCTATTAAGGCTTTTGTTAGAATGTATTGATTTATGTTTTCTTGAATGAAAAATAAATAAATAAATACCAGGGGTCCTAGATACCAGTGCATGTCAAGTTGGGGGTCATGACCCAAAAAGGTTGAGAACCGCTGCAGTGCACTACGGTGCATGTCCTCTTTTTTAATGAGGCTAAATAAAAATTACGATCTGGTATGTGCTGTTAATGGATTGGTCAGGTTGTCCACAGATACCAAGAAATACCATCAAGAAATACACCCATTTTGTTTCTGAGAAGCTCATTTTGAATCATGGATTATGAACAGGCAAATGTACAAAAGTGGGGCTGTTTAAAATCACTTATAAAGTCCATCACAAGGTCCAACTGGAAGTAACATAGAAACTATGTTACTTCCAATTACAGTTTGTTTCATGTAGACCAGTGCAATAAAATTGAAAAAACTGATGACATGCATCAGTGCACTGGATCTTTATACTGGTGCCCTCTAGCTGCAAAAAGAAAACAGTGCAGATAAACGAGCGCTAGACAAACTCAAAAGAAAAACAGAAAGAAAGAAAGGACCTTTTTGAACTCCAAGGACTCCCCTGAAGTAGAGCCAGTGCCACATCATTTGCTTTTAAGAGGATCTGTTTTTCCTCTATTGAGCATGTCTGTGTGTGAAGGTCACTTTGTCAGTTTATGTTTGTGTGTGAGAGTGTCTTATTTATTTATTTATTTATTTCATTTTATAGTTTATTGGGTATTGGTAAGAGTACAGTGTTTTAAAAATTAAAGAAATATGTTGTAAAGCTAAGGCAGTATGTTTAGCAATCATCCGATCAAAATTACACGTGAGCAATGATTTTAGCCATTGTTTGAGCCCTTTATTTAAAGCATTACTGTCAGTCTCCAGTTTTAGATTTATGGGAAGAGAGTTCCAAAGTTTTGCCCCTTTAACTGAAAGAGCAAACTGACCAAATAACTTCCTGTATCTTGGGACAAGACAATCACTTCTCATCGTGTGGCTGCTCTATGAGAGCTTTGTCGCCTGGTAGTCAATTCAGAAAACAGTGGTGACCAATGATTGTTTAAACATTTAAAAAACAATTTTAGAATACTCAAATTCATGAAATTTTCAAATGTAAAAAGATTGTGTCTGTAGCTATTTGCTGTTCTTGGTGATGGACAACATCTTTTTCATACAAACTGTAGCAATTCACAGAAATCTCCAGCACTAATCTTTCATTGTTTTCATGCAAGATTGTCTGGACCCTCTGATTGTGCTTCATCATTTCTGCATTAGTGGTCAAACACTGTACCTTCGATAACAATGCAAACAAGTCATACATTTTTTGTGTGATTTGACAGCTTATGTTCCCATTTTCCCCCTATTTTTTGGCACTGATTTCCTTTTTTTTTTTTTAAATGTGGCACACTATACTTCAAATTGGTGGTTAATGGCTGTCCAGTCCTCAACATGTTGCACCCTTGTTTTTTTTTCTTTCCCCTGCAGATTTGACATTGCAGGATGATTAATAATATCCCTGAGATATTATTAAGAATGCCAGTCTTTAATAATATCTTAAAGATCTACAGGTTCTTCAAAAAGAAAACATATTTGACATAGATAAATGTATTATTTTTTGTGAATCATCTCTTGTGTGTCAATCAAGATCAAATCCTCAGACACTGAACAAAGTTGCAATTCTACAATTCTACAAATTTGTTTAGCAGACCGAGAATTTCCAGATGTAGCCACAACTAACCAAAACTGATAATTCAGCATCAATTATTTTTATTAAATATTCAACAACTTTCAATGTACAGCACTGAGTATTCACTAAGAGCTGGGTCTTTGACCTTTTGGTTCAATCTACCCCTAAAGACAAAGAGGAAAAGGGTTGGATTGAGTGCCTAAGTAGCCCCTGTACAGTTGAGTCTTCAGACATCTCCTGAAAGTAGAAAAGGACTCTGCAAATTGAATGGCACTGTGTAATAATTCATTGCACCGTTTGGGAGCAACAGAGGAGGAGTCTGGCTAGAGTTTTGGAGCCTTGCAGGGCTGGGAGCACCAGACGTCTTTCACAGGTAGAGCACAGCAGGCGAGAGGGGGTATAGACCTGGATGGGGAATTCCTGGTAGGAGGGGGGCCGTTTTTGAATTTTTTGTATACCAGAAGAAGAGCTTTGATTTGATTTCAAGCTGCCACTGGAAGCCAGTGAAGAGAGATTAACAGCAGGGGGTTAGCTGGTTGGCTGGTTGGCTGGTTAAAGATCAGATGTGCTGCTGTGTTCTGGATCATCTGTACAGCTACAAATGTACATGCAGGTAAACATGCTAGAAGAGAGTTTCTGTAGTGGATGCGTGAAATCACAAGAGCCTATACCAGAAGCTGTGAGGCCTGTTGGATCAGGTAGGATCTGATCCCCCTGATGTTATAGAGCACAGAGGGACAAGGACGAGTAATTGAGGCCAGAGAAATCTTAAAGGTCAGCTGGTCAACATTCATGATACCCAGATTTCTGGCAGAGTTTGTGGCCACAGCTTTATTTGATTCAAACAGGACATTAATCTGTGTTTAAAACAGGGGACACGCTGGAAAGACAGGGAGCTCCATTTAGTTCAGATTTAGTTGAAGGTGGCAACAAGCTGAGGTCATCATCAAAGTGGTGGGAGGAGCCAAACTAAAAATACCTTTCTGCACCACGATGGTGTTTTAGAATGAGATGAAAAAACAGACAAGGTCAAGGATTTTGCATATATATTGAAATGTTTAATAGAAACATTTTATATTTATATCTATTACTAACATGTAACAAATTACCTTGATTATAATATTGACAGATTGACCAAAAATCCCCAAAATACATAAATACATAGAGTTCTCAGGATATATTCAATGACAGAGATTAACATAGCTTATAAGCTTTGTATACAAAGGGACAATACATTAGTCTGAAAGTTCTTTAAGAGCAGCACAACCTTTAATTTAAATCTAACCTTTATTTTACTTCATTAGACATTAAAATCTGAGAACTTTATTAATGTGACAGAAAAATACCTGAAAGAGCTCAGGAAAGCAAAATCTCTTAGTCTAGAGAATGAATGTTCCTACAATAAATAAATCATTTAATTATTTTCTACTCTGTTTTATAGCACATAGATATTTCATGATTATTACACAAACTGAAAATATTTTCTTTTCCACACAACACAGTAGGGATGCAATGTTAAAGCCTATGCATACATTTTATATCTGGTTGGACAGTAGCCACGACAGCAGGACAAGGGAGAATGAAGTGATGAGACTGATTTTCTGGCTCACACCGCCTGATGTGACTGTAAAAAAACAAAGGAGTATAAAGTTACTTGAAAGCTCTTAGAGCAATGCGTGTGTGTGTGTGTGTGTCCATGTTTCAACCTCTGGTGGGGTTGACTTAGATATAACTTACGTATGCCGTCCACAAATATTGAAGAGGTGTCGATCTCAAAGGCAGTGATATTTGAGGCTGCTGCAACCAAAACTTCTGCAATCTGAGTTCCATTTGGAGCTTGGTTTGCAAATGCAAGGTTAGCATCGTTGATGATTGAGCCATTTCTGCATTGGACATAAAGAAGAAATACTGTAAGTGCTCCACAAATGTATAGACAACATCCTTTCATGATAACATAACATGAACTGTTTACCTGAATGCAGTCGCAGTGAAGGATCGGAATTGAGCAAATGCACTCTTGAAGGGACGTTCAAGCTGTGAGGGAGATGATTAAAGACTTTGAGTACATTCATTTTTTCACACTTGTGGTGTGCTGAACTTCTTTTGCAAAGTTTCTACAATGTGTTGCACTGCTTTAGCTATAGTTCTCCATAAAGTCTGAGATTAGGTTCACATTTTAACTTGAAGGCCTCACAATGTCTTTAAGTTTTATTTTAATTCTAAGATGAACAAATTAAAAAAACAATGATATATTCCTGAGTAGTTTATCAAATCCACACAATGTGGTATATGATGTATGATTTGCTCAATTTTATTTTTATTTGGATTTTGTTGTCTGCTACTATTCACAGCATTTGCTTTTCATGTCTGTTTTATGTTGGGTTATGAAAATACACTTTTTGGTAAAGTTATTTTTCTTTTTCTGTGTGGTTCAACCACATCATGTCAGGAATGTCATGATTGTAAAGTAGAGGAGAATTATATTCAGTAATAAGCCAGCGCTTGTCATGAATAAGGTTTGATTTACCACTGCTCTCTATCACCAGCAGGGGGAGCCAACTACCACAAAGTAACTCACGTCAACTGCTTCACAGAGCGTAAATCACAGCTGAAACTCAATTTTATGTTACAGCATTCAAATTTTAATGAGCTAGCACTGGCCTACTTTAATGCATTTGGTCGTAAAAAAACAACTTTATGATGGACATTTATACTGCTTGCTTTTACTCAGTATACATATTTAAAGTAGTTCTCTCATATCCTGCCTGGGTGTTTTTAAATTTCTGAAATGTTAATTGCTGAAAAACAACCAGTAGGTCTTTAAAAGGTCTTTAATTTGATGGAAAACAGGTAGGAACCCTGGTAACACATTACATACTTCTTGACAAACATGCTTTTCGGGGTTGTAGCTCACATTAAAATTAAGCTCATAGATTCTTAAATTGTAATGGGCAGAGAGGTTGTGACAGGCAGCACAAGTTTGACTTGAAAACATTTAAATGCTAAATTCCTCTTGTGTTGTTCATGTTCCAGTGGCTATAGATTTGTAAAATCCCCCGCAAAGGAAATCTACACAAAACTCTACAATGATTATAACTTTGTAATACTTTGTTGCCTTTTCAGGGATGTTCCAATTGTCCCATTTGTTATCACAAAATATACAAAAAGGACTACAGGCATTCAAGTTCTGAAAAAGTGTTTCAATAAGAAATGAAATCTTTTTTTAACCTCATGCAATTGATATCTTGTGGAACTTATAAATTCAGTATTTATTAATTGTGTCGATTTTTTGCCATATGTTGACAGGTTAAATTATGAAGGAAAAAACTTACCCATAACTTGAGTATTGAGGCTCGATTTTTAAATGCATCAGAAGAGTTGTCCATCAAGGCACTTATAAATATCTCTCCAGGAGAGGTGAAAGTCAACATTCGTATTTGCAGTTGTTCAGTTGTTGCAGGAGCTGCTGGTCTGGAGGTTGTCACTGCAACACTTGCATTTGGAGCTGCAGTTGGAGAACGAGTTGTAGTCACAGTTGCTGTAAAATAAAGAAAAAAAATCCCTCAGCACATTTTGAGCTCTTCCTTCTAATCTCGTGCTTTTCACTTTGAGTGTATGAAACCAATGTCTCCACAATCAATGCTTTACAATATTCAGTGCACACAAAAGCAATTTATCAAGTACTTTTTTAATTGTTGGATGGTTTTAAAACAATTCAAGATCAGGGACATCCCTTCTGCCATTTTAAACCCACTGAAAAATTGTATGCTCTTCTTCCACCCCAATGTTTTGAATCATGTGGAGATCTACTACAAGTTTTTTTTTTATAGCTTATCTCAGCATTCTTGATCATGGATCAAAAATTTTTTCATCCAGACTATAAACCACCGGTAAAAACTGAAGCTATTGTCCTCATTCTGTCAATAAAAGAAGTATGAATTGTAGTAAAAGCTAAGATTTTGGTAAATTCACAAATATAACATCTGAAATGATGACAAAGAAAAAAATATGATGATTTACTTACCTATGACTTCAATGGTGGTTGGATCAATGGTGACATTGAAATTATTGGCGGGGTCACCCAAAGCGTCTTTTAAGGTTTCTACTGCGTCAGCCCCCGTTGGGATTTGTTCTTGTGAAGCTGAATTATTGAACTCAAGTCTGACCTCGACTCCAGTATTTTCCGTACGGGTAAACACAACAATACGTCTGCAAATGACCAAAAGAAAAAGAAAACGCAAAACTTTACCAGGCAAGACCAGCAATTTTGAAAGTTAGGAAAAAGCAAAAACTCATTGTTACAAGACCGACACAGTTGAGTACTGAGTACAACAGTCAAAATTGTACTCAAAAGACAATGAGGAATGTAATCTGATCAATCTCTTCATAACTTGGATGATTACCTGAATCGTAAAACAATGGTGCGGATGAAAATAACACCATATTGTCGCCTGTAGATAGTATCACACTGTGAAGGGGGAAAAAATGGAAAAAAGAATATTCAGATGAGACATGAAAAAAATAAGTTCCTTTTCTGTGCAGCATCCGAAAAAAAGAGATACTTAAAATTGTTACAAACCAGCGTTACAACTGTTGTTTCAAGCGCCATGTATGGTGCACTGTTTGGATCGTTGAACGCCTCCACAAAAGGCTCTCCCAAAGTAGCCCCAAGAACAACAGCTGGTGGAGAAGGTGTGGTCACTTCATCATTGGACCCAGGAGTGGTGGTTGTTGGTGTTGTTGTTGGTGTTGTTGTTGTTGGTGGTGGTGTTGTTATTGTTGTTGTTGTCGTTGTTGCTGTTGCTGTTAATGTTGCTGCCTCAGTTGTAGTACTGGTTGCCGTAGATGTAGAAATAGTAGCTGTTGTCGAACCAGGAGTTGTATTCTGATCAACCCCTGTAGAAATGCCAAATGTGTTGTTAAGAAGAAACACAAGTTCCACATTCGTTGACTGCAGAAGTTACTGCCTGATTATAATCAGTACTGGGTACAATGATGCTGAGGTCACTATTTGTAATGGGATTGATTTAGTAATTTTATTTACTTCATCATAAAGTTGTTTTACCTTTATCCTTGAAAAAGGAAAACCTAAACTTTTGACTTTTTTTTTTTAAATCTTATAGTTTATATATATATAGACCCATAGGTTGCTCACAAAAAAGTTGTGCAATAGGGGGCTTGTGAACATGTGTCCACTCTCATTCATGCTTGCTGTCCCTAATGCCTGGATATGTGGAAAATTGCCCAATAAGTTAAAAAATACAAATGGTGAAAGGATACGGTACGTTTAATAATTTAAGAATGTCAACGGACTTATTTGAACTCATGTTTACTACAGACAACCACATGCAATTTCAAAATGATATTCAATTTGTTGTTGGACAATTAAGATAATTGGGTATGTGACTTTCAACAAAATTGCACCTGTTTAAACTAGCAGAAAATAAACTCAGAAAAGCACAATCAAATCTGAATATGACATCAAAGTTTAACAATAAATATGTGGGTATTATTTGAAGAGCCATGACTGAAATGTTTCCTTACCAGAAGTTTGGATGGAGTCTGCAACGATAAAGGCAGCAGCAGCAGCGTCATTTTGCACAGCTTCCACGACAGCTTCACCAACGTCTTCGGCATCTGGAATTTCATCAGCTGGTGTAGAGCTGTTGAATCTGAACTCCGCCTTGACTCTGACCTTGTCCTCGTCCATGTCATCAGGGCTATTTTGAAAGAAGACACACTGCTTTATCAGATGATGTTTCCACCAATTTACCAGTCTCCTTCTATTTCATATTTTTTTTCCCCAATTCCCTTTTTCCCTTGAGGCCTGTGGATACACAAGACCAGCGTCCAAAACATGGCTTCAAGTGTCCTTGTGATGATCATGTGTAGTCAATGCCATAGACATGCAAGCCCCTGATAATTACCTGAATTCCACCACAGTGGTCGACTCAAAGGCGTTGGGGTAAAGCCCTATCAGGATTCCATTGCACTATGAAGGAAAAAGAAAAAAATGTCCAAAGTAGGGCAGGGTTAAATGTGCAGGGTATAAAACATGAAATCAAAACCCCATGACATTTACTTTAGACCACCTCTTTCCAGCAGAGTTTTTGTTTTCTCTTGGAGAAATGGCACACAGACCACTGCTGTTCCCTGACCTTTACTTGGGATTTGTTGCTAGATCCTTTACGAGTGTGCCACTTTTGGCACCAGATTGGGCAATCATTAATGGACAGCGCCTCAAACACATGCTGTGTTAAGTGCCAGTTGTGAAATCCAGGGCAAAAAGGAGAACAACCCAGTGAAGGACTCTGCTGCTCCACACATCTATCCTACATGGTATTTGAAGGTAACAGAAGGGAGTGACAGCAGGGTTGCTTGCAATAAGAAGCCAGAAGGAATTTTTTGTCTACTGGGCAACTTTGTTCTTATTTTATGCTTTTTTTAGTGGCCATCATAATGGGCCAATTGGTGTAAAATTGGCATCAGACCTGCGCATTGTGCACTTGAGCCATGTACTCTACAACGTGTGGGGATTCTTTGCCTGGGGCCCTCAAGTTTTACTCACCACAGTCTCAACCCGACTTGCAAGAACTTCATATTCTGGACTGCTGTCATCTCTGAGAGCTTCATCAAATTGTTCTTCAAGTGTGGCTTCGAAAAGCACAACTGTTCTTGGAGCTGGTGTGACTGCAGTCGTTGCTGTTGTTGTTGTTGGCGGCGGAGGAGTTGTTGGCACTGTGCGATGGATGAACAAAAGAAAGCATGAGTCTGTGTGTGGTCTACAAGGGACACACAAGGGCATGGGAAGCAGAGCCATGACTGAAATGTTTCCTTACCAGAAGTTTGGATGGAGTCCGCAACGATAAAGGCAGCAGCAGCAGCGTCATTTTGCACAGCTTCCACAACAGCTTCACCAACGTCTTGGGCATCTGGAATTTCATCAGCTGGTGTAGAGCTGTTGAATCTGAACTCTGCCTTGACTCTGACCTTGTCTTCGTCCATGTCATCGGGGCTATTTTGAAAGAAGACACACTGCTTTATCAGATCATGTTTCCACCAATTTACCATGGTCAGATTCCCTTTTTCCCTTGAGGCCTGTGGATACGCAAGACCAGCATCCAAAACATGGCTACAAGTGTCCTTGTGATGATCATGTGTAGTCAATGCCATAGACATGCAAGCCCCTGATAATTACCTGAATTCCACCACGGTGGTCGACTCAAAGGCGTTGGGGTAAAGCCCTATCAGGATTCCATTGCACTATGAAGGAAAAAGAAAAAAATGTCCAAAGTAGGGCAGGGTTAAATGTGCAGGGTTTAAAACATGAAATCAAAACCCCATGACATTTACTTTAGACCACCTCTTTCCAGCAGAGTTTTTGTTTTCTCTTGGAGAAATGGCACACAGACCACTGCTGTTCCCTGA
>RPOG01008217.1:0-14996 GCA_008086565.1 Thalassoma bifasciatum | reverse complement strand
TTGTAAAATCTGAAATGAGGGATGATGGAGCTAAGGACTTTGTGTTCAGACTGAACTGTTTGTATATTCAACATTTGAAGTATATTCTATTTTGCTGTACTCTTGTTTCAAAGTGTATTAGATTTTACTGAAATATAAAAAGACAAGTGAAACCTGTCACTCTCCCTTTTCATTACTGCTCTCAAGTTTTAACTTTGGAGTGTGGAACTTTCTAACGCTTCTTCCTCCTAACTACTTATTTTTTTGGAGAGAAATACCAGTACATGCATTATTCTAATTTTAAGAGGTACATTGTGTTTCCATTACACATTTTGAATCTAACAACATAGAGGTTAAAAATTCCAGTTTATGGAATTCATTGAAAAACAGCCAAATGCAACAATTATACATGTATATAAAAACTTCTTGGGTGGAAAACACTTTTAGAAGTCTGTCACAGCAGCACACAGCCAAAGAGCAGACTGAGCATCTAGGTTAAAGGTCAAAGGTCAGCATGTTGGGTTAAACAGAACAGCCCATATTGAATATTAACACACTTTTTGTTTGCAGTTTCCTCATCCTAGTAGTATACAAATATTTGACAGAATAGAGTAAATCTGTTTAACATTGAGGTCAAAATTTGTCAATTGTAGCTGCATATTAACACTTTAAAAACATGTCGTGTCATGGTTCTGATCAAACCATTTTTTAAGGTCAAAGATGTTCACTGACTTCTCACATATTTTTTAGTCACAAGAAGGACTCAAAAAAATAACGTCCTCCTGGGCTCTGATGCTAAAACCTATCAGAAAAAAGGATGGAGGGTGGATGGAAATGATCTACTTTGTTTTGTTTTCCTATTCTTGTTAGAAAATAACTAAGGCACTTTTTGATGTTTGCTTACTGTTTTCATTAGCCATTGATACAAACTTTGAAAGCTAATTTTACTCCTACAAATTGACGACTGTACCAGGAGGGAAGAGAGGAATTTATGATACATTCAGTGATAGATTTATACACTAATTCTAAAGTTAGCAGAGTTACTTGTCTCCACATATAAAACAGAGGAAAATAATTGTTAACGTATTTAGTGACTGGGTTAAAAATTAGAATTAGAAAAATGATCAGTCATTAAAACAAAACCATTTGATGGAATCAGGTGTCAGTTTTTATTGCAGCAGTTTCCTCAATGGAAAGACACTTTTTATATCATACAGAGTAATAATACACAAATTATTCATTGCTGTTATGCCACATACAAAACAACATGAGTCTCAACTCCTGCTGGACTGAAAACAGAATAATCTCCATCAGCAGAGAAATCTTTGAACCTGACACTTCCAAAGTCAGTCGATGAAAGAGGGCGTATTAATCTACTTCATACTGCACCTTTAAAGAAACAATCATGAAATATAAACCACACACACATTTAGCAAAAGCATTTTATTATTCCTCACTCTGAAATAAAATGGCAGCTTTGAAATCTCTGAGTTCTGACTCAGCACCTTTAGTGAAGTGATGATGCCCAACAGAGTGATTCTGGTCCAGACGTGGTCTTCACACAGCTTCTGCTGGATCAGTGTTTCATTTACACTCCTCCTTAAAACTCAAGTCACAAACCAGGGAGAGATGGTCGGAAGGATAACTGAAGGACGGGAGCCTGTTTGGCCCAATCTGCTCCTCAGTGGGCATGTTGAGGATTGCGTCCACTCTCAGAAAGTCCTGACTGTACCAGATGTAGTCCAGAGTGGTGCAGCACTCCCCTGTCGACCTGATCTTCCACGTCGTGTACTCCGGCTCAGTCAAACCATCCAGGCTCAGTTTCTTGTAGGCTGAGTCCAAACCGAGGGGCGACGCAGCAAAACGTCTGTACACCTCCTCGGATGGGACTGCGTTGAAGTCACCACATATGAGCAGAGGAATGTCTGAGAAAGAGGAGTCTGTGGGCCCTGCTGGATGTTTCTGGACCAGGTTTTGGAGGTGGCGTAAGAGGTCTGAGCCCTGCGCGCTGCGGAGCCATTCCCAGCCAGAGCGCGCCTTCAGGTGGGTCACGGCAGCGCAGAGGTATCTCCCTGTGCTCCGACATCGAAGGATCGTCACCACCGCAACCTAAAGTGAGAGAGCGGGGTGTTATAGAGCTCTGGCTCCTTACACGTCCATGATACAAACAGACTGTACCCACCTGATTGGTCGGGATCCTCATCGCAGAGAGCCGTATGCTCACACTATCCAGGAACTCGAATCTGGACTGATCGAAGAACAGAGCGCAGCCGTCAGGGCCGTTGTTGCCCTCCACGTCCAGGCACGGTGACCAGGGCTTAGGGCAGAAGTTGCTGCCGTAGCCCAGGCCGGACAGGACGGGCTGGAAGGTGTCGTAGTAGTGATCCACTTCTTGCAGACACAGAATATGAGGTCGATGAGTCAGGATCTCTTCTAAGATGAGGTACTTTCTGCGGGACCAGCTTAGGGCCTCCATGGGGCACTTGGCGAAACTGTCCAGACCCTCTCCCAGAGCTGAACCACAGGAGAGAGAGAAGGAGAGAGAGATCTGTTAATACGTGTTTATGATGACACAAAATACTTCACCATTTACAACTTTTGAGTTCAATCCATCTGTCCTTTAAAAACAATAATTGTTATTTTAGTTGGCAGTCGTGGGGGTAAACCTTAGAGGAAAGATTTGTGTTTTTTTAAGGTAACTTCAGGGTTAGAAGAAGAGTAGAGACCTTAGCAGCATTTTGTAAGCTACAGTGGTAAGAACAAACTTCATATAACAGACAGACGCCTCGAGCAGAACAAGCATTGATAGACTGATGTTGTATGTTTGTTAATTTATGCATTGACGAGGTTGCCTCTTGAGCTGTATCATCTCATCTTCATAGTCATTGCAGCGTGAGTCTGGTAGAACAAAGATTTAATCCCTGAATGCTGTTGCTGTGAATTTGCTTACTTCCAGACTACACTCAAGCTAGAGAATACATTCTTCTAACACCAGTTTGTGCATGTTCAACATTTGGTCAGAGTGGGACCCAAGGCCACTTTATTGAAGAACGTATCATGGATTCAGAGCCATTCATACCAATAATTTGGGGATGCAAATTTGGAGAAATATTGGAAAATAAAATAAGTTGTGTTATATCATGTATACCAGTAATACATATGCTCTAGTATTGTTTTACATTTTATATTATATTTAGGGATGAGTGGTATGATCAGCATGCTATCGGCTGATAATGGCTTAAAAATAAACCATCAGCCAACAGACTGATATCTTCAGCTATAACAGGCTGCTGCCTACCTGATCTAATGCCTGACCTCGGGTCCATGTCCCCAACAGAAAAAAGATGAGCGCAGTGCAACATGCTCAGTGTGAACAGAGGTCATGTTTCCTCACTCTGTCAATTGTGAAATTGGCCAAATTTTCCCTGGTTGTGGGTGTTGTTATGATTGAATCAGGGATAGCATTAAGTTTTTATTATTTTGCACAGAAAATGAATAATACATAACAAATGCGATAAGCATATACACTATATTACTGTACGTTAATTCCAATACAGAAGAGATTTGGTGATCTCTGCAATTACGTGTGGGGAAAAAAAATATTTTGGTATCAGTGGTCAGCTAAACAAGTCGTAAAATATCAGTAAATCTGCCAAATATCCAATATTGGGCACCTCCAGCTGTTGACTTCATTTTTGATTATCTTCTTTACATATGATTGTAAATAAATTCAGGCGTTAAGAGGTTACGTTACTGAGAGACTGGGCAGAGAGGAAAACAAATCCTCAGTGTATCAGTAGTCCCCCATCAGTCTAAGCCTATAGCAGCATCACTAAGAGCTGGTCTAGGCCTTCACCATGGTAACTGATGCTGAACACCCAACCTGCTCCAGGACAAGGTTTGTTCAGGAAAAGAGCTTTCCTCTCACATGTCGACTTAAACGATGACACATGAGCGTGGCATCATTCAAACAGCCCAACAGGTGCAGTAATCCTGCTGTTGGCGTCTGTAATGGTGGGTTTTACCACCATTAAATTAAATACTCTGTTGGGTCTTAATATTGCTAAAAATCTTATTTACACCATTAGTACAAACAGACTGTTTTCATCTCTAATGTCTGGATGTGCTTATGGGTCCTGTTCCATCCATAAATAATCATGGAGGGAAAAAAAAATGGTTTTATGTTTGACTTTTTACTCATATCTCAAGGTGCTCTGGTTGTACAAAACATCATGCTGAGAGTGGACCACCTGTGACCCCCCCAGTAACTCTGGGTTGGCTTATCAGGTTGATGTCTGACTTCATGGAGCTGTTTAGCTTTGTCACTATGTTGAACCTGTTGTATAATAACGAGCTCTGGAGAAAGTGAATAAGATCATGTTTGTTATTTTGTATTTCTTCTCTTCCAACAACTCCACAACAATCTCCTTTCCATTACTTCAGTAGAGCTGAAGATAACTGCTAATAGCTGTTTATAATCATTTTCACAAGGCTTACAGTTAGAGCCGGCTCAGGTCTGAACCAGGTCTTAGTAATGCTGCTATGAGCTTAGACTGCTGAGAGGATCTGACATACTGAGCTCCTGTTTCCCTTTTCTCTGTCTAACTTTAAATCTTCATGATACAGTGAACCTGCCAGACTCCAGCTGCTACAACTATGATATCAGTCTCACAATGCTGTTGTTAAAGTCAGAACAGTTTGAGTCTAACTGCTTTGATCAACACATTAAATTCAACCCAACATCATGATTATAAAAGCCAACATGAGCGTCGGCTCTTCCTGTGAACAGCACCCACACGTTTATCGTTAGCACTGGCACTGGAAGCATTCGTCTGCCTGCAGCAGCTGTTGTTGTTGTCGACTCTCTATCCAGCTCTCAGTCTCAGCAGATGTCTGTCTGACATGAGTCTGGTTCTGCTCGAGGTTTCTGTCTGTTAAAAGAAGTTCGTCCTTGTCACATCAACTTACTAAATGCTGCAACTCACGGTGGATTAGGATGAGATCAGACAGAACCCAGCCAAGAAGATGGGAGAGGATTGGATCTGGTTCTGAGTCTTTGGTAAAGCATCTTGAGAGGACATTTGTTGCAGATGGGAGTCACATAAATAAAGACTGACTGATCACCTTTCAGATATAAACAATCTTCAGAACCAGTTGTGGATTTGAGGTGTGAAGTAAAGTTTAATACACTTGAGGGGGAAAAAACGATCAGAGGACGTGAATTCAGACATTTCAAACTTTCCTAAGAGTTGCGTCCCCTGGGACATTGTGTTACTGTGTTGCTGAAAGTTTTCACCTTGGGCCAGGATGTTCCACTGCATCACTCTGATTGGGCAGCTGGAGGCGCTGTCTCCATCACTGAGATAAGTGAACTTCCTGTGTATTCGTGGTGGTCTGTCTCTGAGGGCCTCCTCACATTGTCGTAGCAGGTCTTCTGGATCGGGGGGACATAGAGGGGACCCCTTCTGCTCCTGGGAGGCAGAAGTTGACGCGTGTCACTGATTTGTTGAACAAAAACTCAACATTTTTTAAGTTTAAGAGAGAAAAAACAAAGGAGTCACCTGGCAGAAAACTGGATCCAGGTCGGCGTCCGCTCGTTGGCAGGGGCTCAAATGAGACGGAGGGAGAGGGAGAGGAGAGCTGTTGCTGAGCGTTTGAGTCAGGACGCTGTGCAGACGGGTGGCCCCTCCACCCATTGGACACACTGAGAGGAAGAAGAGACAGGGCAGGGGTGACAGAGGCTTCATATGAATATGGAAAAATATTTAAGAGGTGGTTTTCTTTGACCTGTTAAGACCCAGCTTCCACACTTTTAGAGACACTGCACACGTCATCTTTTGATAATATCACAACTTTACACCCACTCTAGTAGAAAAAAATAATGTAGTTATGTACTGCAAAACCTTACATTAAAATCTAATAGCCAACTAATAACTCTAAAACATAACTTCCCGTACAAAGAAAAAGTTTTGTTTTTGTATTTACTTGCTCTTACTGATCGCAAATGTCAAGGACAAATAAAAAATGCACACTAGACAGATGCTCAGGCCTTGGAAGGTTAGAATTACAAAAGCTGCATCATTTTAATTCTGTGCTTTGTGAACCCTTTATGTCATTTCTTAGTCTCTCTACCCATGTTGACTGCTCTTTAGCTCATCCAGAAATGAAAATCAAAAAGAAACATTTTTATACAGTTCAAAAAGAATTGACAGCATGATGTCTGCTGTAAACAGCGGCATGTACAGCATGCTCTGCTGGAAAAACTGTGATGTTACTTCTGTCTTGGATTTTGTATTAGCAATCCTTCTTAGGAATCAAGCACAAAAAAGAGCATTTATACAGAGTTGTATTTTTATCCATTAATAAAAGTGTGTTTTCACTCTTTCTTTGGCTCCATCTTTGGTCCTCTTCCACCAATGAGAGATTATCTGGCTCTTTGCTGGCCTTCAGTGTTCATCAGGCATTTAACAACTTTTTGTTGGCCATATGAGGCATGAAAAGTTGTGAAATGAGTAAGTCCTCAGTTTGTTACCAGCAGCCAGCTGTGCCTGAAAATTATAGTATCAGCAGTAGCTCAAAACCAGAATGTTAAAGTAGTGGACCAATAAGCCGATAGAAGCTGAGAGAAGCTGAGTAAGGAGATAAGTCTGGTTTATCATTGTAAGTGACCCCTTTCACAGCACACCCGCTCACTCATACGCACAAACTATTGATCGTCTCCATTTTTAAATAGCACAAACAAACAAACTCCTGTTGTGTTGGCTCACCAGGAAATCTAATCGTGAAAGCAGCATTCAAGGCTGGAAACGTTCGATTTCAAAGTTCACAGAGGTCACACTGGGTCGATAATAGTAAGCAGGGTCTCGTGTGCACGTGCTCAGAGGCGCCATCTGTCTGAGATTGCGCCTCATGAATACTTCACGTGTTGGCTGCTGGTTTGTGGGAACTTTGCTTTGCAGTGGGTCAAGTCAAAGTGGGTCAAATTCACTGGTGGGGCAGCCAAGACACACGGTGCTTGTTGAGTTACTGCAGACTTGGACGACAACAACAAAGAATCCCTTGACATGTTTGACCTAAATGTTATGAGGAGAAACTTCTCTCTTGATCTTCTTGGGTTATCACAGAGATAATCCTCATAATTGTGGATTTTTACTTTGAGTTCAACGACTGAACCTCAACTACAGGAGGTCATTCTCCTCAGGTTAACCTGTGTTTAGTTGTGTGTATTTAGTCCCATATTAACATGTTTCACAATTTCACAACAATGTAAATACATGAATGACAATCAGGACTTCAGTAAAAAAACAGAGAACATCTGACTGAAAATGTGACCTCAGGTTTTTCTTACCCACTTCCATAAACGTAGAATAAAACCTTTCATTACTACACCACTTAGCTCAAACAAAAACAGAAATTTGATGCAAAAATCAGAAGATTTAAAGCAAATTCTCAACCAAAAAGTTGCAGATTGGTTCAAAATTAGCTCAAACCACACCTTTTCTCACTTTTTGTCTGACAACGGAGAACTCTCTGTTCTCTTTTTCTGTTCTCTAAAAGTGTACAAAAAAAGAGATAAGAATACCTCAACGAAGTTCAGAGGAATCTGAGACTGCAAAAACTGAAATCTGAGCAAGGGTTTGTGTTTTATTTTTAGTAAAAGCTCTCTAATCAGACTGATATGAGCCACATTGACATGACAAGGGCAGAAAAATGTGTTAATAAAAGAAACTGAAAGACAAAACTGACTCATGAACTGCTTGTAAAAGTCAGAAAATCTGACAAAGGGGTTAGAAAAATTGGCTTTTTTTGGTTAGTCAAGAAATTACTCATATTTCAAGAAAAAAAATCAAGAATCCATGTTTCTTAGATTCTTTTTACTCTTTACAAGAAATCACTATTTTCAGTCAGTTTTTAACATCTTGAAATAAGACAACTTTCTTCACTTGTCAGGTGAATGTAAGTCTTATAAGATTTTAAAAAAAAATGAGAAATAAGATATAACCATTTGCTTCTCAGTTTCTGCAGTGCAGCTTCTTCAGAGCTTCTGCAGACCAAAACCTTTTGACTAAAAAAGGAGAGATCCGATCCTCTTTGACTGCTGATGTTTAGAGTCTGTCCACTTTTATGTGAGAGAGAGAAAATCAAGATGCTTTCCCTCATGTCCACATATGAGACAGAGCCTTGTTCATCAGAGTTTAACATAAACATAGACAGAGCTGGATATGGGCTCATGTTTATCCACACACACACACACACACACACACACACACACACACACACACACACACACACACACACACACACAGAGTCGTACTGGATATGATGACAAATCTCTTCACTGCACCATCAATACCATTGTCAGTGAAAGTCACTACCAGTTTTATCATTCAGTACATCAACAGAGACCACACATCAAAACATGATCTCACTAAAGGTAAACAAAGAGATGAACCGCCTTACCCATAGTCTCCATCACGTTCTGCAGCTTCGTCCTCTTTGCACTTCACTGAATAACCTCTAACTTCTGTTTTTAACGCTTCAGTCACACTAACACACACTGCACGTTACTGTTGCCAGGCTGTGTTTCCTGTTCCCTAAAGGAGACAGTGAGAAATGTGTTTGTCTGTGTGCGAGTGCAGAAATCTGACCTCCCACTCCTCACTGCTGCCTATAAAACCTCAGGGAGAGAGAGAGAGAGAGGAGGAGAGAGAGACGGGGAGGGGGAGATTAGGAAGTATAGACGTCATCAGGCCATATGGAGTATTACAGGTCATGTGTGGAGGACGGAGAGAGGGACACAGTGCAGCACACCTCTCTCTCTCTCTCTCTGAAAGTGTGTGTGATGGATACAACTCTAATGAGACTGATTGTGTTGAATTATCCACAAACACAAACCAGCCAGAGAGATAATTGATAATTTGTCATTTTCAGTGATTCACAGCTTATTAGTCTCTAATTCTCTTAAACTGTTTTACAGCAACAGAGGCAGCGTGAATGAACGATTGTGCCCAGTGAGTGTGAAAACAAGCCAGCACATTTTGCAATGATTACTTCCTGAGGTTGTACGTTGTTACAGCTTTGACGACACTTTGATCACAATCTACCATCCCTTTAGTTACATCAGTGAGCAGTGTTATTTTCCATATGATGTGCTGAACTTTTACACCATAACAACCTCAGTAAAAATACCTGAGCAAGAAAATTATAGACAATAAAATGTCTGTATGAAGAAACAGTTATAAATCTGTGTTTGAGACCTTTTTAAAGGTACAGTATGTGATATTTGTAGGAATGAGTATTAATAAGATTTTATGAGTGTCAATACCCTTATCAATTCTACTTATCCACCTGATTCTTTATCTATTTCCTTATTGATTCTTCTGGTGAATTTTCTGTGTACAAAAAGAAGGTTTTTCAGGTTTTCTGTGTCAATAACATTTCATTGTATTAATAAGTAAATGAATATGAAATTGGTCAATGGATTTAGATATCTCTAGACATAGATAAAGTAAAATAAGTAAGAATTGCAAATCAGGTGTCATCATTGTTTTGTTGCATGCTATTGACCAAAGTAGGTCACCTTACAATACTTTGAGTTGATTGACTGACAATTATCAGTATATGTTAGCACTATGATTTTTACATGGTTTTTTGCCACATTAGGAGGTGTGTAACATGTTGAATGTATTGAACATTAATCTCTTGTAAGATATTAATATATATTTGATTATGCAAAGAGGTCAATGATGTCGCTAGATTGAACCATATCTCGTTGATTTTTAACAGGAACTGGTTCTTGATACCCATCCCTAGATATCTGATAGTATATAACAACTCTAAGTATATAAAAATAGGATAAATAGTTCTCAAGCATATCAAATCTGGTGTATAACCACCTGAATATTCCCACAAAGAATGTTACATTACACACTATGTTTCTACAACAGCACAGAAAGGACAAACTAGTGAGGGCTGTGCATGCACTAGTTGGACGATGAAGCAGAAGGAGAAAAGAGTGTTTGTTGTTTGGCACAAGAAACTTGTATTGATCAAAGTGTTTGATAATGGAACTTGTCAAATAGAGAATGAAACGTAACATTCACTCATGAGCTTCTCAAAGGCTGTTGGAGCTTCCTGAACATCACAGATAGGAGCATGAAGAGAGATGCATTTAATCCTCAATCTACCGTGTAGTTTTTGCAAATTTTTCCTCTTGTACACATCGTACTTGTAAAGGGTCATAGAGGAAATGAGGAAAGATACAAAACTTCTGCAAAACGTCATACATTAGTTCATGTATATCACCAAATAAAAACAAAAGACAAACAAATGATAGCACACACAAAGAAAGTCTGGAGGGATTGTGATCAAATTGTGGAGTTTTTTTTCCCTGACAGAGACTGTGTTTTGCTTTCTTAGGTTTTATTCTGTCCCTTTAGTTTCCTTGTAGTAGCTTTACATGATTTAGAGCTAAAAAAAATTCCTTATTTCTCTCTCATTGGTGTTTGAACCCCTGTTTCAACCTCTGTCAGAAACACTTTGTTTTGCGGCTCTCTTTAAGCCTCACTACTTCATAAACCATCTTCCCTCTGATTGGTCTCAAGAAGATGTCACGCTATTTCAAGAAGATGCTGTTTCAAGTTTTTGGAGAAGTTTACAGACAATTTCTGCAACAAATGATGATGTAACAGTTTAAAAATCATCACACTGTGAGTTTGCACATACAGCAATGTTACTTTATATCCATGTTTAAAATAGTGGAAGCACAACATACCCTCTTCAAACTACTCATAATAGTTGGTTCTAAAAAAAACACAAGAGCTTCACAAAAACTCCTTAAAGTTATGAGGTCATTGAATTTTCCCATTGTGAGGTCAATATTTGTCCAAAACAGCCTCACTTGTGCCCCATGTATCATAGATGTTAAACCCAGCAAACATTTACTCTGATAAGCTTCACAGTTTGACTCTAAACATCTTTCAGCTTGCTCATGTTACGCTCAAAACACAGAGTCATAGAGCTGAGGTTTTTTTCCAAATCCCAAACTGTGCCTTAACCTAGGGGCCTCGTCTGGTGTTTGCTTTTTTTCCCCCTCCTATTTCCTCTTGTACTCTTTTTCTTCTATTGAAACAGGGCGACCCAACAGTTCTCCCTACTCCTATCCTCCCCCTGTTATGCATCTCTGTCTCTTTTTTATTTCTTGGACAGGCAAATTCTGTTGCTCTGAAACATGTGCAATAGCGAATGAAGTGAATCTTGACTCTTCATGTATGCATCGGGAGGTGTGCTGTCATTGGCTGACAAATGAATTTAGCTTTAGGATTTATCAAACTATATCTGCTATCTAGTGAAAATCTGACCAGTATACAATGATCAGACTACTTAGTCTTGTTACTTATGACTTTGGTCGTCATACTCCCCAGTCCCCCTCCAGTTGAGGTCTAGTCTCAGAAATTCTTTAGTTGTGTTTCATATTTGGTTAAAGAAAGACAACGTTTTTGACTAGTACTTGTCTGTGGGAGGTCTCTCGTACTCGACTTATGACAAAGTGTTATCAAGCTGTGACTCGGGGTCTTCATTAGCATTATGCGCAGACTTCTGTGAAATATCCACTTGTTTGACTTTGAGAACGAAACAGGTCAGAACCCGGTCCTTCTGGGCACAACGTGAGCAGAATTATTCAGTTTTACGGGCAGCTTGGTAATTCCTCCTAATCCAACTGACTAGAGTCAAGAAACAAACACTTTTATGTTCCCTGTGTTTCTCTGACGTCAGCACATCGCCGGCTTTGCGACAAACAACTGACGGCTCCGCTGACGTTGGTGACTCATGTCTGAGTTATAGAGCAACGTCTCCCCATGTTACAGGCTACGACACATCATGGGGGGCACGGGTGTGATGCTGAAAATGATGATTTCCACACCAGGGTGCTTATCTTTGAGTTGCAGAAAAGAAAGATCAACTTTCATAAGAGCTCCATGCAATCGGCACGAAACAGGGTGAATGAACGGTCATTGATAGTGTATCTGTATGTGTGTGTGTGTGTGTGTGTGTGTGTGTGTGTGTGTGTGCGCGCGTGTGTGTACTATCCTAGGACAGAAAAGAGACAATTTTTATAAAGTGTATGGTAAGCTGTTCTGTTACATCTGAAATCAAGAGAACATCATGACTTGTAGATGGTTACAATAATAGCTTTTGTTCCCTTTTAATGCAGAGGCTTGATGTGGATTTGTCTCAGGAAGGACCTGAGGCCACAAAATTCAACATCAACAATTGGAGGGGTATAAAGTGATGAAAATAAATCTAATTAAAAATCTTCTAATTTGGGGTTCAGATCAAAATTTTCCTCTCAGTTTTTTTGTCCCTTTCCGTGGTGCTTTATCTGCTAGAGATGATTGACTGACAGCAGCCAGATCAAGACAACTGCTAGTAACCTGAATCAGACATGTCCAAGCTCAAAGAGGTGAATAAATCCACTGATGTTTTTTAAAGCCGAATATTTAGTCCAAACAAGATAAATCAATGGTGTCTGTGTCCGTACACAGTGTGATTTTGGTTTGTGATAGTGGTTTGTGAGGACACTCCAAGAGTAAGTCTGGTTCAAATGTGAGTGTTTGTGTGTGACATGGTTTGTATGGACAGTGGTTTACTGGGACACCTAACGTGTAAATCAGGTTTGTATCTCAGTGTGTGTGTGTGTGTGTGTGTGTGTGTGTGTGTGTGTCTAACAGTCGTTAAAGCAGCATGAGTCATTTCCTCAAGACAACCACTTGTGGATCAAAAGAACCAGAATAATATGATGTAGAAGCTGGACTGGAACAAAAGAGAGAATATTCATGTGTTTGTGCGCGCACGCTGGTGTGTGGGTGTGTGTGCATGTGTGAGATTGAAAGAGCATGTCACTGTTACTTTATTGGCGCACTGACATTTCCACATTGAGGGGCAGCTGCCTCATTACATTACAACAAGTGGGTGCAATTGTTCGTGTGTGCGTCACCACAGCTGACGCTCTTTCTCTAAGATGCTTCTATTTGTGATCTGTAAGAAATGCTGTACTATATTTATATATACAGCTTTTTGTCCCTTTTTGAATTCCCTAATGTCCCCTGCTTGTGGTAAAGTATCTAACTGGTCATACATGTCAAAAAATATCCAATGACTCTCTTACATAATCAGTCACATTTTATGTTTGATGATATGAGAACCATTTATACGTTATGAGATCTGACCTGGAAATAAGATGTTAAGTCTGTATTTGAGTTTTAATCATGTGGCTGCAGATTCTCCTGCACATGCAGAGAAGAGAAATGCTGCCTTTGCATTCTTATCCCACATTCAAAGGATCCATCTGATTCCCTCTGGGGCTAGAAAATAATTTATCTTTGCTGATGCTATCAGATTTCCAACCACAGAGTCCAAGTATTTTGGTCTAACTCATTAAATAGCTTACAATTCAAATGAGTGAAGAGCTCCTAACTGACCTCTTGCTGCTTTATTTTGAACCACACATGGATTTCTAAGCAAAAAGTAAAAATAAAAAAAAGAATTATACTTATACTACCATGAAATTCAGGCAAAGGGTTTGATATCTTCTGCCCTAAAGTTCAGGATGTTAAGTTATCAAAAAATGAAGGCTGGAGGAAAATCTGTCTGTTCAGCTGTTTGGTTCGATCTTATTAATTGCATCCAAACAACTAAAGAGTGAGCACTTCACGGGTCCTGCACACTCTCATGTGGTTATGTAGCCTGCTGTATTGAATTGCCTCTTAACCCTTTGACCTTTGTGCCCTCAGGCAAAGCGGCGCTCCTCACAGGCATGTTGTGTTTGTTCAGACGGAGACAGCTTAAAACCGATTAGAAGACACATAGATATGTGTCTCTATTACTCCTTCTCACCACAGAGAGTGCAGCAGTTTTGGTCAGAAAAACTTCAAAAATAAGTAAGAAATGATTGAATGCATAAATAAGTAAATAAATAAAGAAAAGTAAATAAATTAAGCTGATTCCTGTCTTCAAGTGAGCTTTACGAAGTCAACAGTGTTAGTTTGTTTTTTCCTGGCCTAAATGGCAGCATATTCAAAATACAAGTTACTAGCCTGTTTTTTCTTTTTAGTTATGTTGGCTTTATAACACAATCCAGTTTGGTATAACTCCTAACACAAACATTGGACTGTAATGTACAGTGTCTTTAAAGGTCAAGTGAGTGAAAAACATACACTTTTTTAATCCAGCTTTCTATTCAGAACCTTTTTTCTACATTATTACCACATTTACTGTTATTACTACTGTACATGATTTCTTACCCATTGTATTCATTCATCTCATGGTATCCAACTGATATTATATTGTTTTCTTTTTCACTTTTACAGATTTCAGTTCTTTTCTGTCTCTGCTCTTTTGTAAAACACTCTGTGCTGCATGATTTAATGTATAAAATGTGTAACATAAAAACAGAGGAGTTTGAGTTTGTGCATATCTAATGTGTTTTTTTTAATTTTATGAACCCTGGATTAACAGTTACTGGCGTAAGACAACAACGTATTTTCCATTGTTACCCACATGGAGCAGTGGATGTAATTATTAAATAGCTGTACTTTATCAAATGCAAATAAACTAAGATAGCAAAAATATACCAGTATCATATATCTAGATTTGTCAGCCTCAGCTATGGAAAATGAAACAGAAACAGATCACTGCTCTTATCTGAAAAACTGCTCTTACATGATGCAGTAAGTACGGGAAATACACACTCAGATCCTCTAACATACAAAAAAACACAGCGTCACATTTTAAAAGTGGCAGACTTTAGACTGACAAATTGTCCTGGGATTAATCTAGCCACAACCAAAAAGAAAAACAGTGAATGAAGGAACAAGTCAGCTCAGCTCAGCCACACTGAAGATTTCCACCTACTCAGCTGACCTCTGGTTTGCCCTGGTACAGAGTTGTTCTTCTAATTTTGTGATCTCAGCGTTTGAGCAGGAGTGCGATTGCTGTCTGCGTCTTGTTGCTGCTGT
>RPOG01008216.1:0-15003 GCA_008086565.1 Thalassoma bifasciatum | reverse complement strand
ATCCATCTAATTAAATCTGTAAATAAATTAGCAACATTGAGGGTTCCTGCTTGACTTAACACCGCCCGCACTCCACCCCCCACCTTCCCAATAACACGCTCACCTTACTTTCAGCACACCCATATGCAGGCAAAGGTTGTGCTGAGGTCTATCATTAACAGAAGGATGTGGGATGATGACAGTGTGTGTGTGTGTGTGTGTTTCTATCATGTTTGTGCAGGCAGATGCTTGTGTTTGCTCCCTTTTATAACCCCATAGTGTGTTTTAAAGCTCTATCTGCTGAGAGCACACATCACAGGAGGCCACAGAGGAGGTGACGACACCATCACCTCCGTGTGCGTTAAGCATGTTCAAGCTGCGACCAGCCGCCATGCTTGTTCAAAACGCGCCATCTGGGCCTTTTCTCCGTCGCACCTCTATCCTTCAACCACACCTTCCCTCTGTGCTCCCCTTAACCTCTGCAACGGCCTTTTTTTCAGCTCACAGTCAACCTGCAGTGGCCCCCGCCCCGGTGGAAGCAAGAGCTTTTTCATTAAAACGCATTCAGATTGACAAGAGACTGATTTGCATATTAAATTAACAAGCACTTAAGAGTTCTGAGCGAACTGTTTCACTGCCAGCTCTGAGTAAATGAGGAGCAAGCGAGCGTTCGACTGTCATTACCCACGGCTGTCAGCGTCGGACACGGTTGAGGGATGGTGTGTTGCAGAGATAGAAAGACCCGGAGAGACAGATAAATATGATAGAGTCAACAAATGCATCGTCTCTTTCACAGCTAATGCCTCAAAATGTGTTCAGAAAGATGCAGTGGTTTTCAGATAAAAGGCCTGATGTTGTTTTTTCATCAGTCACATATTAGATTTAGACTGAAAATCCCCATGTGTATAGATTTCTTCTAATTGTAACTGTGAAAAATAAGGTAACACATGCATATACATGTACAGTCACTGATCTTCATACCAGAAAATGACATTTTCTATCCCATTTATGGATTTTTTCTCTTTGCAACAAATCCAGGTGCTATTTTTTTCCCGTCAACATCTTGAAATTTTACGTTTTCTGTACTTTTTGGTCAAATGTGGCTCATATTGAGTCTAACAAGACATTTTTAACTTAAAACAAGCAGTGTTCTCCACATGAAAGGAGGGTAGATTGATTTCTTCATTGATTTTTAAAACAAGAGTCCACTTGTAGCTGTTGGAGTAATTAGAGAATTGATCGGAGCCATGCTGGTACTCTTTGGAAGAGATAACCATTAATTTTACTGAGATACTCTGTGCCTTGGGATGTGGACTTGAACAGTCCTGGAATGCTTTTATATCTTATGTTGGAAGCCTGAGTAGGGTCAACCAATCAGGTGTTAACAAGCTTGGGAGAAGGAAAAACAGCTTGTATGGAGAGCAAAAACAAGCAGTACACAAACCACTTTGATCCCTTCCAGGCTCTGATCACTATGACCTGAAATCAATTCATTTCTATAAGCTGATTTCTGCATGAATCTAACAATCAAACTTTTAAAAATCTAATAAATTTTGCCTCATGAGTCATTCAGTGTTGAGCTCTTCAGAAACAATGGATCTAGATTCCGCCCAACAAACGTTAAGGGACTTTTCTTCTCCTCCTGAGGACAGATTCAAAAGTCTGACCCCAACTTTTACCTGCTCAGAGTCATGTAATGGACCCACTCATGATTGTGTTATTGTGGCAGACATGCTACATGGTAACAGAAGCCTCAGTGGAGATTTTTTAAATACTGACTACTAGATGCACTGAAAGTATTGAGAAGTTGGCATCAGTTCATTTGGCATGAATTGAAAAAGCATTGTCAAACTATGACTAGCAGTGATGGCATTTGCTCTGACATTGGAGTCAATATATTACTGAGGAGCTATGTTGCAGCAATAACTGCAGGCAAAAGACATTTACAGAGAGAGTACTCTGCTTTCCCATTGCCCTCCCATTTGAAGATATGAAGATATAAAGTAGAAGATTTAAGTAGAAGAAGTAACAATGCTGGATGTTTTAACTAAACTTACAGGAAAAAAAGGCAAACCTCAACATATGTGGTGGAAAACCCTAATTCTGTCTGGTTGGGCCTCAAACACCAAGGTCTAGGTGTCTCTCCACCCATGACAGGCCTCCATAAGGCTGACCAATCAGAGCCTTGCAGAGAGAAAGCAGTTTAAATGAAACATTTCAGACAGAAGCTGAAATATGGATTTTCTAAAACACCAGTGACACCTAACATATATTTTTTTAAGCCTCAGCTCTCATGTACAGCAACAACAGAAGGACAGAATAGAGAGAGTAAAAAGCACTAAATTAAGACTAAAACACAAAGATAGATGTAATACGTCTAAAATTAAACCAAAAGTTCTTTAAATTGTTTCATAATCTTGGTCAAATACCCACAATAGATGAAAGACTTTTTCAACATTTTAGTTTTGAAGGTTTTTATAATATCTATCAAGAAAACTGGTATTAGAATAAACAAAATTGTGTTTTTGCTAACACTGTAATGATTTTTTTCTCTCCTTTTTTGTGTCTGTAATTTAGCTGTTTGAATGGCATACACTGCATGCGTATGTGTTTATCTGGATATATTTGAATATGTATGTATATGAATGTATGTGTGTGTATATGTATGTGTGTGTTAATATATTATATTTTTGCTCTGGGCTTAACCCTGTGGAGCATAGTGGTCACTACAGTGGACACCTATTCAAAAGTTATTTACTCCTAAATTCAATGGTTCATGTGGTGGAAATTCATATTAGTCTGTGTCAGGATATTTTATTCTTCTAAGGGCCTGAAAAGATGTTTTCCATTGTTTTTTCAAACATATATATATATTTAAAAAATGTTATAGACAAACATTTGAAGGTGAAAATGATTATTAACTATACATTATATAGTGTTAGAATCAGAATCAGAATCAACTTTAATAGCCAGGTATGCTGAACATACAAGGAATTTGTTACAGTATACTGAGCTCTCTTGTACAAGGTAGTGGTAAGGCATAAAGGTAAAATAGTAATAATAAAAAAAATTGCATGAAGAGTGTTATCAACAACTATAAACACAAAAGAATAGCAAATAGACAAGACTAGTATTTACAGGCTAAAAAGTACGATAATGGTGCAGTTGTGCAATAGTGAGTAGTAGAATGGATGACAGAGAGTTAAAAGTATTAAAAAAAGATTATCAATGAGGTTACAAAAATAAAGAAAGAAAGAAAAGCAGTCACAAAAAATAAGTCATATTTACATTAAGTTCACACTTTTTATGTTGAATGCTCATTTACAAATATTTGAAAAAGAAAATGGAAAACTTTTTTTCATGCCTTAAGACAAATAAAACACTCAAGAGAAAAATCCTGACACTGACTTTCATAATCCATGCATCACTATGTCTTTGAAGTATGGCTATGATTTTCAAGCTTAGGTCAGAGAGTTTTAAGAACTTGGAGAGCATGATAAGAAAAGGAGAAACATAGAAATGACTGGGACACTTCTTTTACAGGATACTGGCCCAATGTGAATTAAAAAATCGTTTAACTCCTCCCTTTGAACCTCTTCTGCCCAGTTTTCCTACAGCAGACTTTAAAAGTTCACCTTTACTCTGGGTGATGATGTTTCCAGCAGAGCCCTGAACTGAGAAACTCCAGGGTGTTGTATCGATACCGACCTGAGGCGGCTGTGGGAGACGCCTGAGGGGGGGGTTCTCACCACAGAGACCTCCAGGCAGCACGCTGCTGTTTGTTCAGTGATCGAAGCCCAGTTTACACCCTGATCCCTGAAGTGTGAGAGGAAAACACACCATCAGCTGTGTTTCAGACTGAAGAGCATTACTGAGTCATAAAAATCATGTTTTTTTTCTCCACACAGGAATTCAGCTGCAGGTTGTTTGACTGAGGAATAATGGAGCAGCTCCTCTGCAGCGCAACACTGTCTGCCAATCCTTCTTCCTGCAAACATGTCAGAGACTTTACAAACTTGTTCTGCTTCTGTGTGATTGATTGTTTTCATCTCTCTGATTGTCATTTCATTGCTGTTCTCTCTGATTTATGGGAGGTTGTTTTATCTCAGTTTAACTCTTTTCATTTTGGTTTATTGCTTTTACTTGTACAGCACTTTGTAACTTTGTCTCATAATGCTTTGTAAATAAAGTTATTTTCTGGAACTAGATTAGATGAGATAACTTTATTGTGTTTGAGGGAGCAAAAGAGAAGCATACATCTCAGCTGATATCAGACCAATAACTGTAAATACAAAATGAGTCAAACCTGAAAACACGACACAAAACTAAAGACTCCTAAAGTTTAATTCAGTGATGGTTTGAGAATGTAGAAATACCTGGACAAGTACAGAGTATTTTCATCGAAATCATTAAATATAATTAGTTATGATTTTTATTTTTGTTGCTGTTCTGTCAGTTTTTCTGCCTAGAATAAAATACAAGTGACAGCAATCATAATCTCAAGTAAATGCAAAAAAAAAAAAAAAAAAACAACATAGTGCAATACTTATCAATTCACAACACAGTGACATGCAATCTGATAAAATATGACACATTATGATATGATACATAACCAAACAACACAAAACCATACAAAAGGCAGCACACTGATGATACTATTGAACTGTGGCCAGTCTTGTTTAAAGTACCTGAAAACAATACACAGGTAAAAGTCCATGTGTTTTATCAGGCTCTAACTTTGGTAGAGGCTAAAGTCAGAATGTTACCAAGTTCTGTCAAAAACTCATTTATCTTCAAGATACACGGGTCACGCCCAACGTGTTTGTTAATTTACTGCTCGTATCTCGTATTTTAACTTCCTGCTCTCCATCTGTTATCGCCATAAACAAATAAAAATAGACGCCTCATTGACTGGCGCTGTTAATTGGAGCAGACGCATCAGGGACGTATCTCCCATGAACCTCCAGTGCATTTATTTTTATGCGAGGAAGGTGTATACCAAACTAAAAAATGTCATAACTCCCCAAATTTTTATCCACTACAGCACATTAGAAAAGCTGCTTTCATTCCAAAGTAAAGTCTTTTAACCCCAAACGATCATAAAAAATTCAAACGGTTCCTGAAAGCTGAGATATTTCTCTTTTAGTCAATATATGGTTAGTACGGTAATTTCTCTCAGACATGTAAGGAAACCCGCAAATAAACACACAGACTGCAGAGAAGAAGGATAAGCGAGAGGCACTGAGAAAACAGAGCTGAGTCTTTCCTAAATTTCCAAAAGGATATCATCCCTGGTTATTAAACCTCCTCTAAAGCTTTGGCATGACCCTGAGAAATATGGAGCATTCGAAGGAGCAACTTCATGTGAGAAAAGGTAACGTTAAATGGGATGAATGTCAGGGTGAATGTAGCTTTCTCTGTCTAGTTTTTACTTCATATAGTTATTTTCACACAAACAGGACATTTTTTGACCGTTTATGGTCAAGATAAGCAAAATAGCCATGGCAGGCGCCTTAAGGCTCAGGACCTACAGGGTTAACAAAGATGGACACATGATGCAGCATATTAAAACAAGTATTGTTGAAGTTATTTTATATTTTATCAAAGAAATCAAGTTTGTTCATTTGAATGTATTTCATTCACTCTTTCGCAGGCCGTTCATTCACTTCACTCTCATAGCATCCATATCAACCACCACAGCAACAGTAGAAGACTGAGGTGAACAAATGTAAAAAAAAAATGTAAGTAAAATTTTCCTTTTTCTGTTTTAAACATGGACTGTATAATAACTGTATTCTTGATGAAGTGGAATGGTCTTATAACATGAAAATGCATGAAATTAATATTAATCAACAGCCTTCTGAGACTTTTGCATGCAAGTGATTTTACAAAATGGGTGGCAGATGTTATTTTTATTCTAGATACTGACATGTGAAGAGAGACCAGGAGAGACAGTCCATCAGTTTGCAACAGAGCTAGGAAATAGAAACAAGAAAACTTTTTTTCTTTTTTTCAATGCGTTATTTATCTTTTTCAATATTTTTCTTTCAATGCCTGTTACTGCAAGTGTATAGCTGCACAAAATACAGAAGTTGCTCACACTGTGTTGACTCCTGGTTGCTCTGATGCTAGCACAGAGTGAGGAGACCCACCCAATATGGTGGCGGCGCTGCATCACGTTTGGGCAAACAATGAGCATCAACTTATATTATGTGTCTGATTATCGTGCCCTCTTCATGCGTCATCATAATCACATGACTAAAATCAAGCTTTTAAGGATATCAGATTTGCATTAGATGCTTTCTCAGACTTGGGGAGCGGATCCCTAAATTGAAAAACACACTTTTTGATTGACTTTCAATCAACTTTTGGTTCTTTTAAACTTTTCATATGTGCTAGAGTTTTACACTTGCTGTGTTTTTCTGTAAATTGTTGTTTTTGGAGCTTTTGTCTGAACTGTTTTATTGTGACTGCATTTAGTAAAAATGTCTCAAACACACTGTATCCTGTCACTATCTGAGTCTCAAAACCTCCTAAACCGGTAAAAACCTGTCAGAACCAGCTCATGTCATCCTGTAAATCCTGCCCTGACTCTTCCCGGTGTGACGGGAATCTTATTTTTCCAGATCGTCAGAGTCCTGCCCAGCAGGGCCGCCGCCGAGCGTCACCTTCATCATTAGAGGAGGAACCGCCAAACTGTTGTCAGATGAGCGTCTGGGGATGGAGCTCCCTGTTGTCTTGAGACAGTTTTTACGATAGCAGAGCTGAGAAAGGCCGGGCCCTCATCAACCCCCCACTCCTCCAAACCAGGTGGAACACACGTGCGTTCATTAGCGCCCTTTAATGAGGAGCAGATGCAACAGTGCTGCCGCTCACTCTCACACTCTCACACTCTCACACACACAAAGAGCTGTGCAGAAACACACACTCACTCTCACACTGCAAAAACAAAGGCACTCCTGCTAATGCAGAGAAAGGTCAAAGAGGCAATGATAGTGTGTGTTTGTATTAACACACATCTACACACAGGTATATACACTTATAATGCCGTGTATAGACTTCTCCCACATGAAAAAAAAAAAAGTGTGCACACTTTCTCTCACACACCCCTCTCCCTCACACACACATTGGCCCATTCATTCAGCCCTATCTAAAGAGGGGGGGTCTTTCACAGCTTCGACGTGTGGGCCTCATTTGTCCAATTTAGATGAATGACTGAGATCATATATCATTCCCCTTATGTCAGACTATTTTTATCTCAGAGGAAGTGGATGTGAGTGAGCTGCAGGAGCCAGAAATCGCCCCATCTGTGGATCTGCTGGGTTGAGCTTTTCTCTTGTTTGAAGTCTGAACTTCTCAGCGCTGACAACAAAAGCAGATGGAGGTTCGGTGTTTTACTAAAGAAAACAAGAACAAACTGCTGATCCACAGCTTGGCTCTGCTTGTCACCACTTCATCTTTGAGCAGTTCCTGGAAGTCCAGACCATTTATGTAACCAGATGAATGCTAACACTCCCCAAAGGCAACCAAAACCTGAGCAATATGAAACTGTCCTGTCACAGAAAGATCACAGGATGCATCAGTGCTAAAATGTTGTAGTAACACATGACTGACTTGTCAAAGTGCTGTTTTTGTGACCTCACATATCCACTGATTCTTGTTCAGCAGTTCAAACAAAGGGTTGGAATCTAAAGCAGAGTTATGCACTTGGAAATATTTGTATTTTGTTTTAACTCCATAAACTGTTAAGTTATATGAAAAGTGTTATGAGGAAAGTTGCACTGAAACTCTGAATTGTTAAAGGTGGTGCCAAGATTATGGTAGGTATGTAAACCATAGATTGTATAATGAGTGGACGTAACGACGTTTGGCTCAAACTGAAGCTTCCAGCAGATGCCCCGCCCCCTGGTGTCTGGCTGCAGTATAGGTCATAAGCCCCGCCTCCCCATGCATTCACGATATGAGCCGGGAAAACTTTAAAAAATTACTATACCTCGTAGAAACGTTTCTCTCCTCCTTATGCTATGGTAGTATGACGATGTCATTTGGCTGCATGGTGTTCAGGTGTTTTTTTTCTGAGAAGTTAGTTTCTCATTAGTTATTGGACGCTAAAAACAACGATATAAGTTTTGTTTTAGGATAGTTGACAGCTGCCGTTCGTGAGTAGTTTTTATCGGGGATATAAGAAACTTTGGGAAAGAGCCAAAGGAGACTAAACCTTCTGAAGAAGAAATAAATATTTTTATTTCTCTTTTTTACTTGGCTCCACCGGAAATTCTCCACTCAGCAAACTCTGGCTGCACAATGGCGGCTAGAGAAACTGGGTTTTTTGGCTTCAAAATCATAGAACGGTGACAGGCGGAAGCACGCTGTCCATTCTATATACAGTCAATGATGTAAACAGGCAGTTCTCAGTAGATCAGGCCATATGTGACCCACGATGTGATTTAGCTTATTGTCTTGTTGGAAAACACAGTCATTAGCACACAGGGCAGGGCCCTCAGTCATGAAGGACAAAGTGTCCAACTAGCCAGCTGCTGTTTGACGCCCCTGAACAACCGTCAGCTCCATTGTTCCTCTGATGAAAAAAGACGATCATGATGCCCCCCCCCTCCTTACTGAGCCGCCTCGAAAACATCTCAGTGGGATCTCCTTCACATGACAGTAACGTTGGACACCATCAGGACTGTTAAGGTTCAATATTTTCTCCTCAGAGAATCAAACTTCCTTCCACTTTTCAATGCTTCAATGTCCCATGATGCTCTCTGTCCAAGTTCAAATGGGCAGTTTAGTGGAAGAAGACAAGGCCTTTGAAGAGGCTTTTCTTCTTAAAGATCTTCTCTCTCAGACACCGCCTGATGGTTATTGAGCTGCAGTCGGCTCCAGTAACGACCTTAATTTGGGTCCAGGATCATCCCCTGTCTTGCCAATCAGATCCTGATAGTTTTTTTGGGTCTACCACTTGACTTTTTTGTTCCATAACCCTCAGGATCTTTGAAGTAAATTCTAAATGTCTGTCTGACTGCGTACAACCTCAGCAGCGATGGCGTTGCTTTGTGAGAGGTCTTGTTTATTCAGCTCAACAATCTGACCACGTTCAAAGAGAGAAAACTTTTTAGCCTTTATCATCAGGAGGTCATGACTGTGAATATCTGACAGAAAATGACCTTGAAACCACATTTTTGTGCAGATTTTGTCTTTTAAAGGCTGTGCTCTCAAACTTTTGACCAGCAGATGAAAGGAATATTAACGTGTAAAAGTTGTTTTTGATTTTTTGTCTCACTCCCATTGTTTATTTTAGTATGTGAAACCCTAAGTTGAACCTTTTCAAGATCCAACAGGGCAAAATACAAATCAGAGTAATTTTTCAACTGGTCTTAAGATCTTGATCAGGGGTGTGGTACCTTGTAAGTGACCAACATACCTAAAAACACACAAGCAAACACTAAACTTCCATATTTTTAGGAATAAACCTGTTTGTTTTAACTGGTCACAAACATGTAAACAAATAACTATTACAGTCCCAGACAGAGG
Organism: Thalassoma bifasciatum; assembly: GCA_008086565.1. Taxonomy (NCBI): domain Eukaryota; kingdom Metazoa; phylum Chordata; class Actinopteri; order Labriformes; family Labridae; genus Thalassoma; species Thalassoma bifasciatum. Next base: position 5,490 of record RPOG01008216.1, on the reverse strand, counting down.
TGAAGTTACACTTCATGTTGATAAACCAGGCTGCTGTGTGACTGAAGTTTCTTTGTAGGTAACTAATCCAGCAACATCATCTGACAGCCTTTACAGCAGCTTCTACACAAAAACAACTGATGAGTATTAAACTCAGTTACACTGCATTCGTACATTTACCCAGTGGAATACATTTCAAGCTTTTCGAATAAATACCATCTTGCCTTCAAACATGGAAAATCAGGCGTAATAAACAACAAATCCACTCTAAAGAAACACAAAGCTTCTCTAAACACATCTGTTTTTTAAACCAGTCTCTTGTTTTGTCTCAAGTCCTCTGCCACGTGAGTTTTCCAGCCCTGACTCCTCTCTACCAGAGGGCCAGGCTTTAAAAAAACTATCCCTTATTGGCCATTAAAGTTAACTCACAACATCCCGGCCTTGTCCCCTAATTGAGGTCTCTGAACTGAGGGGGGGTAGGCCGGGTTGGGACTGCCACGTTGGGTTTAGACTCAGCAAACTCCCAGTGTCCTAACAGATGAAAACTCAACAAAATGTATAATAGATGTTAATATAAAAGATAGATGTATAATAGAAGAATGTTGATGTAAACTGTGTTAACATAAGAACAAATAAGTTTCTCTTTTCAAAGTTTTGCCTGTTTTAAGGTACCTTTGGAGACATTTTGTCCCTTCCAAAAGTTTGTATGGCCAGAAGAAATTTGTGTTTCTGTTTCAAGTACCCCAAAGTGTCTGTTTTAAAGAGGGGGTATTCTGCTTTCTCAAATTAAATCTTGGATATAAGGTAACTATGACTCTTATATGTTGTATCATTCCCCAACTCTGTCTTTAAAGTGATCAAAACACTTTTCTTCTAAAAAGCAAAAACATGAAAATCCTATAGCTTCATCCAAATCAGGCCTCCAAAAGGCTAGCCAATCAGAGAGAAGACGGTTTGTAGAGCAGGAAGCTTTAAAGAGACAGCAGCTGAAACGTAGCAACTAAGGTTTACCAAAACACTAGTGGGAGTAAAATAAGGATTGTTTTCTTTGAGCTGTAAATCATGTAAAGCTACCACAGGGGCACTAGAGGGACATAATACAGACGAGAAAATTATTACAATACCCCCTCTTTAATATTCGATCAGGTTTGTATTGAACAGGAAACTTTTAGCCTTTGTTTCAAATCATTTAGACCTGGTTTAAAGTTACCTTTAATTAGCTCTTAAGGATTTTCTTAAGAATGTAGTATCTGTTTCAAAGTATTATTTAGCCTTTATTTTAGTGTACTCTTAATATTTTGATGGAATCTGGGTTTTTATGTCCTGTTTAATCTTGTTTTGATACCAGCCTTCCTTATGTCCTGTCTGTAAAAGTAAAGTGACTTGGACCCAAACCCTCTGCTTTGTCTGACTGACACACAGCTGTGTCAAGTGTTGGTCAGTGGTTTCGCGCTGACTCTGGTATTTATAATGTTTCTGTTATATAAACACAATTTGATCTGCTCCATTTTTTTCTATTAACAATCATCTCGTACCTTATGTAAGACAAAAGTGCAGCACTTATCCACAAACATGGATCACCCTGGAGGCTTTGACCCTTTATAAAATAAATATCACTTCAGGTCCTTTTGTTGATGAGTGCGACCTCGTTCTCCTGATTTTACTTGTGATAGAGGAGAACTTAGCGCTCCACCTACAACCTACAACCACTTCAGCCATCTATACGGTCCTGAAGAGCCCAGTGAGCGAGGAGAGCTATAGCTGAAATGTCAGTGTGTGGTTCCTGTCTGTGTGTGTGTGTATGAGGTTTGGCATTTCAGACAGAGATATCATAGCAGAGCAGGGTGAGAGGTGTTCAGCGCTGATTCACAGAGCGAGAGGCGGGGTGGGGTGTGGGGGTTTGGTCTCACCCTCACAGTGCTGGACTGTGCTTTCCCAGACTCAAACAGGCCCTGCTGCCGGGTAAGATGCTGGGATGCAGGCGAGGAGTTCAAGTCCTGGTGACGCCTCCTGGCGCCTCGTCTTCGGTCCCTTGTTTGATAAGCAGCATCACTTCTGCCCCCTCCTGTCGGACCTCCCCTGGGTTGGAAATGCCAGCGCAGAGCCCAGGGCAGGGCTCGCTCGCTGTGGCCTCACCTTCATGAACCACAGGGCACCTGTGTGTCTTATCAGCACTGATACACCTGCACCATCTCCACAATGAGAGGCTGGGAGTGTGTGTGTGACTGTGTGACTGTGTGGAGGGATTTTAGAGGAAAGCTGCAAAGCCTGGTTGTACTGGAAGCTTCAACAGCTTGGTTTGGTGTCAAAAACAATCCCATGAATCAGTCATTTCATATCTATCATTGTTTCTCTGTTGTGGTTTTAAAGGCAAACGCAGATGAACCATCAGAAGTCAACAAACAAGAGACAACTCAACGGTCAGTTGAAGTTTGAATTGTTGAACCTTTTTTCAATCAGGGCCCTGATTGGCTGCTTACCTCTCTAAATGTGGACATCATTACATCTCAGTCTGTGGCCGGAGAGGTGACTACAAATGTGGAGGAACTGAGGTTGAAGATGCCTCGTTGGTCTTTACCACTCATACATGACGCCTGGGTGCACAACAAAAAGAAAAGTACAAATATACAGGATACTGTTTTAAATGTTAAAACTCAGTTGCGAAGTTGATTATGAGAATAAAAATGTTCAGATATTCATATGTTAAAAATGTCCAGTAAAAAGGCATGTTAGAGCCCAATGGGTAACATGAACCGACTTAAATTTAACAACCAATATGTCATAAAAAAATATGTAACAAAACCCAAAATGTAATAACTTGTCAAAAATATAACAAAAGTGCCGAGCCTGAATTGTTTTTTAGGAACAATGAAACAATGGAGCAATAACTTAAGTGTTATATATGATTTTTTTTTCTTTGTTTCAGTGTTTCTTCATATGTGTACATCAGTTTGTTTTCAGCTGTGGTTGTTTTTAAAGTGCTCTATAAATAAAGTTGAGTTGAGTTGAGTTGAAACACAGCAAAAAGAATGTATTAAAAGCCTCAATGTAATAGCTGCTACAAACTGTAAAAAAAATGTTACACTTTGGCTAAAAAGTTATTTTGTTTTGGGCTCAGAATCTGTTACATTACTGAGCAGCTATTACATATTAGGTTTTGTTACAAAATGGGTCGTTGTTACAAAACGGGTCTCGAGCATGGCATTTTATATCCTCTGCACTTATTGGGTCACAGGTGGGCCGCAAACATTTTTGAGACTGAAAAATGAGCCCTGAGCTGGAAAAGGATGGGATCCACTGTATATATCAAACTATGTGTTTGATAAAGTTGAACAAAGATTAAGCTATTCCTACTGTCTCCAACATGTTCTACTTCTCCTTTCTTTTCATTTTATCATAGAACAGGGTGATCTCTTTTGTCCTTCTTTTTGGTTGTAAAATCATGCCCTGGGGAATTAATACAATTTTCATAAATGTCTGGGAATCTCTCACCTAAAAAAATCAGTTAAAAAAATAAAAACACTTGACTTTCTTGATAATAAATTCAAAACTATGCAATAAAAGGTTGAAATTGAGATAATAAAGAATAAAATTGAGATAAAAAGTCAAAATTGTAAAATAATTATGTCAAGAATTTGAGACAAAGTCAGTTTTTAATTTATTATTTATAACTGGCAGAAATGGGCTTCTACACATCATTTACGTTTACATAATAAAAATACTCACTTCAGCCAGTAACAGAGTGTTTTAAATAAATACATGGGTTGCCATCTGTGAGTATCTTTGAATATTTTTGCAGGATCCCCAAGAGGCCGGTTAGAGGTCCTTTTATGGGGTTTTTTACAATATGGTCACCCAAGCATTAAACATAGTTCAATAAATGATCCTCATTTTAAAATAAGACCAAGAACATTCATTGTCATAGTTCCATTTTTAAAATGTAAACTGAGAAAGAAAAAGTGATATTGGCCCCAAATATTGGCCGAAGAAATCAACAGCCTGTATCAGTCATCGTCTGATGGTGATGGAATAAAATCAGCATCAGCCCAAAAATTTTCAGTATCAGTCAGTCACTACACTGAACCCTAAATAATCCTCTCACCTGTCCTCCAGAGTCTCAGGTGTAAAAACAGAGCAGACAGTTTGAGGTTTGTGGAGTTCCTCTGCCTGAATCTGTTGAACTGAACTTTCCGTTCTGTGCAGAGTCGAGCAGGGGTGCTGCTAGATAAGAGATCAGGCCAACAGCCTCCACCAATCTCAGCCCCCATTTTCTGCTCTGTTTGCTTATTCTGCTGGTCGTGACCTCAGAAACTGGAGGGAGCTGAAACAAGGCAGCGTTTCTGGGCCGGGGGTGGAGCTCCATGATAGACTATTTGTAATAAAACAGGCGTGTAGCAGTGTTTCGCTGTCTGTGAGGCCTGTAAGACTCCCGCTGGAACTCTCCATGCAGCCACTCTGCTGCCTCGAGGAGGTTAGGTTCATCTATTTTGGATTTAAGTGGCCTGCTAAATGCCTCTTTGCATGTGTGCACACAAGCTTGGAGTGCGTGTGTATGCGGTTGCACACGTTGGTGTGTGTTTTCTGTAATTGTGTAAGCCAATGAGAAGCTGATAAGCCTGTTGGAGCCAGACGGCAGACACTTAAAGATGTCTGCATTGATAATACAGGGAGTATAGGCAACCTCTGCTCTAAACACAAAACACTCACTCTATTATCTCTAACCTGAGCTCTGCATGACCAACTGTATACACAGCTACACATGTCTGAATAAACATTCCTCCAACAGAGCAGGTAAACAGATTACTCTCATCACTGCTGCCATAGAGGGCAGGAAGAAGAGTCCTGCTCTGTGTGATGCTATCAGGGCGCTGCTTGTTGTCAGAGCACAGTGATGCCGGGTTTTGATGGAGGCAGACTGGAAGTAGAGCATCATTTTTAACATAAATCTGTAGTTTGGGAGAAGAGATTTGAACAGGTGAACAGTAGAGGGAGATGAAAGTGCAGCACAGACACGTTAAAGCTCACCTAACACTGCAGCGGGGGTCGGTCAGAGCAGCTATGATCTCAGTGCTTATTGAAACACACCCTCCTCTTGCTCTGTGAGACTCTGGCCTTGACAGAACACTGGCTGCGCAGAGGAGGTTAAAAGCTAATTGATTGTTAGTCGTCAAAGTGCATGAATCCTGTGCACAGAGACATTACAAGCGCCTGTGAGTGAGCATGCACCGCCCCCCTCATCCCTCCTGTCTGTGTTTTTGAACTTAGAGATGAAGCCATCTGCACTGCTCTCCCGAGACACGCGGCCTCCCTCATCTCCTCGTCTCTCCTCCATTTTCTGCTCTCGCTGTAATGGGAAAATTGCTCTGACTTTCCGCTCTAGTTGGGATTGGCAGCGTTGATAAGCATTGCAGGGACAATTAGAGGTAGGAGTTTTCATTGAGAGGCTTTCAAACGACGCTGAGCTGTCATTGGAGGCTGATATCCCTGGGGACGAATCATTGCGCTGAGCAT
>RPOG01008215.1:0-15008 GCA_008086565.1 Thalassoma bifasciatum | reverse complement strand
GGATGAGAGAAACGTTTCTACCAGGTATCGTAATTTTTTAAAGTTTTCCCGGCTCATATCTGGAATACATGGGGAGGCGGGGCTTATGACCTATACTGCAGCCAGACACCAGGGGGCGGGGCTTATGACCTATACTGCAGCCAGACACCAGGGGGCGGGGCATCTGCTGGAGGCTTCAGTTTGAGCCGAACGTCGTTACATNAAAGGAATTTGGCGCTTAAATCCTTCATTTCGGTCTCGTCAGAGGGAAAAAGATCGATGTGGACGTAATTCACCGCAGCTGTCAGTCATGTTATAAATATAAGGTTTCTTCTCATCTAACCACAGTATCTGCAATAATTATTGTTGACTTTTCATCACATTTCTATTTCAGGGCTCCATATGTTGTCCGACAATCTGCTACAACAGCTGCACCAAACAGCTGTAAGTAACTGCGACTAAAGATACAATTAAACAGCCCAACACATGCTCATATGTGACATTTCTGCTTAGTGACTGTTTGTGAAATAATAATAATATTCATGTTCATATTGTTGTATTCCAACTGTGACATTATGTCAATTAGTTTTCCCACACAAATATTGACCAACTGCTGAAAGAATGTCTTTATACCAAAATTAAACTGCAGCTTAGTCATAACAATTGTGTTTCGTCCTTTTTTAAGAGCCACATTTGCTTAACTAAAACCGAGGACAATGTGGGAGTCACATGACTTCGCTAAAGAATGAAAGAAACTTTAAATGATGCATCAACTAACACAGTATTCTGACAAAAAGACAGAGATTCTGAATTCCTGTGAAAGACTGAAATACAATGTTGACAAAAGATGTATTTCATACCGAGTGTTTCATTAGCAGCTTCACATCATGGACTGTAATCACCTCATGGGTGTTAAGAAAGTAGGATTAAATAAACATCACATGACTAAGAAAAGTCAAAGAAAAGGTGTCACATACTGGCAGTTGACTCCCACCAAGACAAGTTCATGTACTATAGATTTTAAAATACAGGATAAAGGTTAGAGTGAAGAGATGTGGGACATATAAAATGATTTTATTGATTGAATAAAAAGTAGCTGTAAAAGGCTGCGGTCTCAGACAACATCACAGGCTTGAATAACCTCCAAAAGCCCAGACCCACAACCAGTCTTCATCCCATTCCCTTCCCCCAGTTCCAATTACCACTCCCCTAAACCAGGATTTCATCCCTCTCTCAAACCCTTGATGGAGGTGTTGAAGAACGTTGTCAATGCTCAGATACAGATACACACAGACGCGCCCACACCATTGACTGTATATAGAATGGACAGCGTGCTTCCGCCTGTCACCATTTCATCTTCTTCAGAAGGTTTAGTCTCCTTTTGGCTCTTTCCCGAAGTTTCTTATATCCCCGATAAAAACTACTCACGAGCGGCAGCTGTCAACTATCATAAAACGAAACTTATATCGCGGTTTTTAACGTCCAATAACTAAAGAGAAACTTACTTCTCAGAAAAAAAAACACCTGAACACTGTGCAGCCAAATGACATCATCATACTACCTTAGTGTAAGGATGAGAGAAACGTTTCTACCAGGTATCGTAATTTTTTAAAGTTTTCCCGGCTCATATCTGGAATACATGGGGAGGCGGGGCTTATGACCTATACTGCAGCCAGACACCAGGGGGCGGGGCTTATGACCTATACTGCAGCCAGACACCAGGGGGCGGGGCATCTGCTGGAGGCTTCAGTTTGAGCCGAACGTCGTTACATCCACTCATTATACAGTCTATGGTCCACACCCACCAACACACGAATATTCATTCCCACATCTGATCTTAACAAATACGGAAGTTACAGAAAACATGTTGGTAAATGTGAAAATGCACCGCTGTGATTAGCCTACGGTGTCCCTGAACAGTCAAAACCCTGGAAACGACCGGGACAGATGTGGAAAAACACAGCAAATTGAAACTGTTCCAAATAAATATTTAGAAGGATGAAAGTTTCAGTGTCAGTGTGCAAAGATGATTGACATAACATGGGGTCGAATTTCTTTTTTTAATGTGCGTTAATTTTGGATGAAGAAAACAGACTCAGTGTGCAAAGACCTTTAGCCCTGGCCAGTTTTGGGTTCCCCGGATCAGATATGCAAGACTTCTGCTTTCACCAGCTGCGTGTTCAGTCAGGCAAGTCACATGACTGAGGAGTTCCCACTTTGTTGATGAGTCTCTCTTCATTAACGTTGGGCTGTAAAACCTGAAACCTGTTGACTCCTGGTCTGACTCTGTTAATTATGTTGGTTTGTTGTTCTCGTCAAGCTGTAATGCAATCTAGTTTTGACATGGTTTGTTTTATTTTGAAAGTCACAGGCTCTCTTAAGGGCATTTCAACTGACTTGTCACAGCTCCGTCATCCAACAAAAATTGTTAAGTTGTGTATTAGCTGCAACCAACCAGACAAGGACACCTGGACCATCTAGTGTATTTCAGCCATAATGGTGCAGAGATGGACCGGACACAGACCTGGTGGAAGTTTGGTGTTAGCATTGAGTTGAGCGCTCCAGTTATCGTTTCCACTCTAATTTTTAGGCTGTTTTATCCTGTTATTACCTAATTTATTCACTGCTGTATTTCATTGTTGTTTCTATCCTCTCTATTGTTCCTGTTTACTTTTTTACTCCTTCGTACCTCTGGTCCTCATGGTCTCATCATAGGGTCTTGCAATGTCTGAGTTCTCGTCTCTTTTGCTTATGTTTGGTCTGTATGATTATTAATTTTCATTGTTGTTCGCTATTTGATTCACTTTTTGTTTGTTTGTTTGTTGATTTTGCTGTGGATCTCTGCTGTAAAGCACTTTGTGAACTATTGTTTTTAAAGGTGCTCTATAAATAAAGTTATTATTATTATTATTATTATTATTATTGCAAAGTTCATCATGTTCAGTGAGTGGAATTGCAAAGATGATATCATGAAAGCAATGTCAATTCAGTCACATCTCATCTGAAGCCTCATCATGTGGTTAGAGTAAAAAAATGGCATAATGGATTACTACCCTAACTCATTAAACTAGTCTTGATTTTTTAATTAAACAATGATATTTTTGGGAACACATTAAATGTGACTATATCCCTGAGTGTGGTCGAAACAGGGTTGTTTGGGTTGCAGGACTTGCCGAGGAATATCAACAATGATCCATCTTCTTCTTTGTTTTCCATTTCTGCATACGCACCCCAATGAACAGCTCTGTCACATTTCTTGCCGTCGACTTTCCATCTTTCTCTAATAAACCAAAAGAGGCATGCACAGAAGTTTGTTCTGGCTGTGGGAAAAAAAAAAAATCAGCAACACACGCCCAAAAGAAAAACCTGACATTTGTCATTTCATTATTACACCCAATCTGTTCTTGTCACACAAAGAGAAGGCCAGTGTTTGAGAAATAAGGACTTTTTGTTGCTATTCCAGTCTCATCTCTCTAATGCCTGAGTTTTTTTCTTCTTCTTCTTCTTCTTAATCATTCACCTCGCTAAAATGAATAGAAATGCACCGTGCCGTATTGATCCCTGGACTTTGGACTTCTTTTCTGCAAACACTCTCTGTTGGTGTTTGTGCTGGATGAATAATTGTCATGTCGGACAAGGTGTCAGCAATGTCACGGTGAAATGACAGGGAGCGAAAAGAAAAAAAGTGCTTGAAGGCTCGATATCAGCCATCAGGGAAATGTAAAAAAAGAAAAAAAAAAGAGAGAGAGAGAGAAGTATGCTCATGCCATACAACAACCAATATGCCCTCAAAGTCCTTACCTGTCAGCAAGTACACACAAGTAGTCACAAACACATAGCCAGGTTGTTTTTCTTTCAACAAACATCTCAGGTACAGTAATGCAACAGACCAACCAGGATGTATTGAAGCTGACAGGTTGTCTGGCAGCTATTTTCAAATCTATTTCCATGACAAGCATTTATTTCAAACACATCATGTGCCATTGCGTCTGTCAGCATCACATGTTATACCTGGGAAAGCAATCTCAGTGACAGCATGTATTGATACTAACAAGGCGTCCTGGCAATGGGCATTAATCATACTTTGGAACATCAGACCTCGATTTTTGCTTTGGGTAAGAAACCAAAGCTTTGGCATCACGTCATCTGTTTCCAGCTTCCATGCAAGAAACGGCAAAAAGTTGTAAATGTGGAATCATGACTGCATTGTTTCAGGAGGACGTAAGACAAAGTTCAGTCTACCTTACATCATTTGTGTGTTACTTTAAAGCAATGCCACTAATGATTTCTCTCAGAGCAAGGCCCATGTAAAGATCAAAGCCTCTGGGATTGATCCCGTATTGTTCGAGCATCTTGAACACTTCAATTTTGCATTTTGATGTCTTGCGCGTGTCGTCTAAAATATTAGGATTGAATTGCTTTCACATTTAAGATCAGTGCATGCCATTTGCATTGCTTTGATACTGGAACACTATCAAAAGTATGATTATGCTTCTAAGACATGAAAGCCGCTGGAGGAGGCTCATTTTAGCTCGTTTTTTTAATCTTTGCCTAAATGTTTCAGCTTCAAATTATGCTTCTATACTCTATATGAGCTGATACATTATTTACATTTACATCAATTGATGTTCTGGCATCAACTGCCAAGTGGATTTATCTTGAAAGGCTTTGGAAACTCAAACCCACAAAGCTGGGGATGTATTAACTTAAAGGAACTGTGATGAGGTTTCGAACTCGAACACTGGAGCCTCATGAGCTGCAAAAGAAAAAGAAATTATCAATGACATGATTGGTTCTTTCTTAAGGCAGAGTTTTAGTGAGTTGGATTTTCTGTGGGACGAGATAAGTGCACTGCAAAAACGGAAATCTAAGCAAGTCATTATGTCTCATTTGTAGTAAAAATTGTCTTGTTGTTCTTAATTCGAGCCACATTCACCAGACCAGGTCATAAAAATGTCTTAGTTCAAGTTTTTTAAAGACAAAAATGAGGTGTAAATAGCTTGTAACAAGTAAAAAAAATCTGCCAATGGGATAAGACAAATTCACTCCGGAAGTTTCTTGAAATTAGAAAGATGTCTTAAAACAAGAATCTTTTATCTTATCCCATTGGCAGATTTTTTTTTTACTTGTTACAAGCAATTGACGCCTCATTTTTGTCTTTAAAAAACTTGAAATGAGACATTTTTATGACCTTGTCTTGTAAATGTGGCTCAAATCAAGAACAGTAAGAGACATTTTACTAAAAATAAGACATCATGACTTGCTTGGATTTCAGTTTTTGTTGTGTGGTGTTTTCCTTCAAGTGTCTGAGTTCAGAAGTCAGCTGATAAAGTTTCTCTGTCAGGTAATTTTCCATCCATTTAATGTTTTTCTTGCAGAAACAAGAGTAGGAATAACAAAAATAACCACCCCATGTATTTAGCAGTACTTTGCTTTTTTTACTTATATTTTGTATTGCTATATTTTTACGTTTCGCTAAATGTTTATGTTGCTTTATTTGCACTCAGATCTCTGTTTTATACATTGTTTCTCTTAGATATTCAATTGGGTAAATAGAACAGGACCACTCAAAGTATCCAAAAGTATTAATTTGGAACATTTCCCCCCCACACACAAAATGTAAGTCTGTTATGTCATCGATTTCTGTGCTCCTGGATCTCAAATGATGTCATGGTTGTCTGGGTTTTTTTAACATGGTCCATAATCTATTTTAGTGCCACTTCCTGAGGCTGCTGCTCGGTAGAAGCCTGTTGTATCTCAATCAGACGGTTGGCGTTTGGTTCCTTCGCTCACATGCAGGAATATCCAGTCAGGCGTGTGTGTGTGTGTGTGTGAAGTGGATTTCAAATAGTGATGGACACTTTATATGGCAGCCTCAGCCATCAGTGTACGACTGTGGTGTGAATGGGTGAACGTGTCAAGTGGTGTGAAAGTGCTTGGAGTGGTCTCAAGACTAAAGAAGTGGAGAACAAGTACAGTCTATCACTCTCTACAACAATACTGTCAGCAAAGTACTTATTTCATTCAAAGCTTTAAAAAAAACAAACTAAGAGAGGGGCGTCCAGGCTGACTTTGCACGTGAACATGCAAATTCCTAACTTTAATATGATGGAACCACTTTGATACACATTATTTGAAGTCATAAATGTTGCTGTTAGAGGTGGGCGGATTGATCCAAAATATCGATATCAATGTTGGTATCTCTATCAATCAATACTTATGTGATGAGATTAATAGTCAAGTTTTGCTTTCACTTTCTCTTTATGTGCACTCCTCTACCTCACTTTGCTTTTAGCACTCTGCTGAATACGCTTTAGATATTATATAAATACAAATTAATTAGACCAACACCCAGTGCAAGTTGTTTGGCACTGTTGCTCTTCATTATCATAATCACTGATATCCTAAATATTTGTTGTTTCTATATTGGTTAACCCTCTGATGCATGAATTATGAAAGTCGGTGTCAGGATTTTTCCTTTGAGTGTCATTATTTGTATTAAGGCATGAAAAAAGTTTTCCGATTTTTTATTTTTTTTTCAGATATTTGTAACTGAGCATTCAACATAAAACAGTGTGAACTTAATGTAAACATGACTTCTTTTTTCCCTTTGGTAACTTCATGAATAATCTTTTTTTTAATGTTTATAAGCTTTTTCACCCTCAAATGTTTGTCTAACATGTTCAAAAATATATACATGTTTGGAATTTAGGAGTAAATAACTTTTAAATAGCTGTCCAATGTAGTGACCACAATGCACCACAGGGTTAATTTGCTAGTACATGCAAGCTGTTCAATCAATATGATATATCAAACACTAGTATAAATTAATTGGTGTTATCCATAAACATTCAAATTTACTGTTTTTTGTACAACAAAGCAGAGAAAAAAGTTAAAGTGCACGATTATTTTGATAGAAAAAACATTTTTGGAACCTTCATTCATGAACAGAAACAGTAGTTTTAGTGATTGTGTGTTATTTTGATTAGTTTTGAAGAACTGCCCTTTCATGTAAAAAGTATCACCGGTGATACTGACCCTGTATTTACTTGGTATTGGATTGATACCAAATTCTGCAGTATTGCAAAGTTTCTGTGCCATGGGAAATAGTACAAACTTGTAAAAGTAGGTGTTCCTGAAGTTCTCTGAAAGTGATTAGATAGTTTTAAACCTTCGAAGTCACTGCATGAAAGCTTCAACTCTAAAGTCTCGAGCCATGCTCTTTGACCTACAAGCTTCTTCTCATCAGCATTAATGCATGTTCTGGTAAGAATTTGTCAATATCAAGCATTTTTAAGTGAAGGCAGGAGGTGGATTAAACCAAATTGAACACCTGGGCAATTGGTTTATACTGATAGGACAAAAGGAAGCTAGTGTGCCCCCAAGGTACAGACCACTGACTTTTATGAGCAAAACAAATTGGTATCATATCCTCCACCTGGCAGGACACCTTCACACCTGGACATAGGTGGCCTTTTTGACACTAATAGGAGTCCGGGAGGGAAGGAGAAGGTGAAATCCAGCTGAAAACAAGCCAGTGGCAGACAGCTGAGGCCTATTTGGCACTGATCTCCTGACTGACTCGCTGAGAAGTTCACAGATGGCTCAGTTATACAAGGCTCGGGGTGCAAGGTAAACAAAGTAGCGTGGATGTTTCTAATCTGACCCTGGTGGTAAACAGTGGACGCCTGTCAGGGAATCAGATGCCGAATGAGGAGGTGTGATTGCCGCTCGTGTAGTTACATTCAGGGTGTGTGGCTGTAGCAGGAAATAGGCTGTTCCCTCTTTTCTTTTTGTATTATACTCTTTAATGAACTCTTCTGATTCCTGTCATTATTTCTGCTAATTGAATTCCTTGTATTCGGTTTGGATTTGCTATTTTTATCTGCCACCCGGGCGTATAGGGCCGGGATGTGGAGCTTATTAAAATGCAACTTTTCCTTCAAACCATTTGCATCTAATTTTGTACAATTTTGCAAAATATTCATACAGCACTGCATTCTATGGCCTCCTGTCTCATTTATATTCCACTGATGTATGCTGCTAAATAGCCATGGCTTGATAGACTGATTCACAATATAATGTCAATCAAACATTCTGGACACTACCACCAACAGGCACCAAAGGTATTGGGCCATGTATTATTCATACTGCTTTAAAATTTTCATTTTCCCCTGACTTCCTGCAGTAAAAAAGCACAGGAATGGTCAAGGAATGAAATAAAATGTATAAATGGCAACCACAACAAACCAGTTGTAAGCTGGATGTGTTCATGTGGTTCACATCTGTTTAATTAGATGCATTAGAATAATTAAACAATCCGTCCATGGAGCATGATGCATTGAATAGCAAGAAGATGAACCTCTTCCAAGTGCTTAAAGATTGACTGCTGAGTCAAGGCACTTTCCAGGGTAAATATGATGGATTTGCAGTGTCATAATGATTTCTTTGTGATATGTGTACTGAATGCACAAAGTGTTACGTAAGCCGAGCAGCTCTGAGTCATTTCTTAAACAAAGCATCAGGCTGAGGCTGACTTGACAAAGGATAATTTGACCCCCTTGTATGCTTTGAAAGAAAAACAAGCCCTGGTAATTACACAACAAAGACCAAGGACAGATTTTGCCCATGGCTTACAAGAAGAATGCCATTAGGAAATTAAAACCACTTCTTTTCTAAGCATTTGAGTTCTGAACTGTTTTAAAGAAACCACAAAAAGATGAAACCACAATCCGTAGGTAAACCACTTTTTAGATGTATTCATGGTGACTGTAGCTGCAACCTGTTAGGAGATAAGGGAAGCAACATAAGCACTGGAGCTGTAAAACAAACAAGCTGTTTATTGCTTAAAGCCAAAGCAGCAAATTTGCATCAACGTATGTCGATTGAGGCAACATGGTGGCGCAGTGCTCGGTGCTGTTGCCTCAGGTGTTTTTCCTGTGTAGATTCTGCATGTTCGTACTGTGCATGCATGGGTTTCCTCAGGGTGCAACAGCTCAGCAGATGATAGGGAAGCTACGCCATCCAACATCCAACTGCTTCATTTTGAGTTACCACCAACAGACTGTGTGAAAGGCTGTTGAAGACATGCTTTTTGTAGCATGTGGGTACATTAGAAGTACACAGGAATAAATTAATTTCCCCACTTCAACACTTTGTTTTAATCCAATAACTTTGCTTGTAATTGACGTCAAATTTAGTGCACTTTTAATCGATTTTCATTGTCTGAAAAGTGAGATGCAACTGCAGGTGACATTTTTGGTTGATAAGGCATCTGTTCAAATCTTTGACAACATGAATGTTTATGCATGGCAGTAGCACCAATAAACCAGCAATTTTGTTTTCACTATTATGTTTAGAATGCAAATCTGAAAAGAATCTGTGCTGTTTTCTTATAACTGGCAGTGGTAAGGCCACCATACTCACATGAAGACTCACAACAACAACAACAACAACGTTATGTTTCTCTCAGACTTGAATGTGAATGACAGTGATTCTAGTCAAAGGAAACTAACAAAGAAAAACACACACCTCAATTTAACCAACATAAAATGTTCGCTGGGTTCTAAAAGATGGAGTGGAGGTTTTTAACTCCTCCTCCATCCACTGATTCTACCAAAAAGGGTAGACAAAGTAAAATAAATGGCCTGCTGATACTTTATATTCTCAAGAAACAAAAAACTCAGAAACCTTAAACCTAAACCTCAACACCCTCCTTTCCCCCACAACAAACACACAAAGCTTCTCAAAATCTCACACACATACACAGAGTAACCAACTCATGGTGTTGGCAGTCTATATGTCACACACCAAATGAGGGAGAGTCACCCCTTTTAAAAGGTAGCCTGGCAGGTGAGCACCAGCTGGGTGTGACGAGGGCAGCTGCTCTGCATGATGGGCTCGTTAGGAGCTCTGGGAGTCCAGGCAAACCTGCAGACTACCAGGCCCCATCCGTAACGATGACAATGATCCAAAACACAAGGCCAAGTGGACCTGCCATTGGCTACAGCAGAATAAAGTGAAGGTTCTGGAGTGGCCATCTCAGTCTCTTGACCTCAATATCATTGAGCCACTCTGGGGAGATCTCAAACCTGCAGTTCATGCAAGACAGACCAAGAATTTACAGGAACTGGAGGCTTTTTGCCACAAAGAATGGTCAGTTTTACCATTTGAGAAAATAAAGACCCTCATCCACAACGAGCACAAAAGACTTCAAGCTGTCACTGATGTTAAAGGGGGAAATACAAGCTACTAAGAAGTGGGAGATGGAAACTTTTCATCAGGGTCATTCTGGAAATTTCTGTTGTCATTATAATTTAAAAAGAGTAAACGTAAGTGAAAGAAAAGTGTTTGTGTTTTCATCCATTTTCTTAGAGAAAAGGCCAAGAAATCATAAATTGCTTTTCTTGCGTCAATAGTGTCATTAACACAGCGATGTGGAAAACAGATTGAGCGTTTTCTGTCTGCATAGTCTTATGTCAGATTTAACCCTTATTTTTGTTTATATTATGACGACAATAGAGAAAATATTCATTTTGGAATGGTTTTTGATTTTGGAAGGCCTTTCATGACTCCCCATCAATGTTTTCGGACAACCACTTTGGGAACCAGTGGTCTAGAGAAAGAGATTGTTCAGGCATTCAAGGTTAGTACTTGAAGAAGGTTCATATCACCAAAAGTATTCACACAGGAACCCAAAAAAAGAGAGGTTTTTAAATATTAGTGTGACTTTATGCTGAATAGAAAGGTAAATACTGAGTTTCCATTACTTGCCAAACATTGGTTTTATCACAAGGTCTGTAGAGAAGAATTTTAACCTAATACTCAGTCTGTCTGCTGATTCTCTGTACATTAACCTCACCACTCTCTAAAAGTGTTGCTACTCTGCCCTCATGGCCCTCCTACTGAAGTGTCACTCTTCTTCTCTGATGTCTGGCTGTACAGTTTTTAAGAGTGTAGAAAAATAATTTCAAAATGTTCACCTTTCACTTTACAGTCTTTTCAGCCAGGGCCCTGAGCCAGCAGCATTGACATGTAAACAGACAGCATGGCAGGTACTTCGAGACAAAAGAAGAATTCAAACTGGCTTTTTTTTTTCTTTCTTTTTTTTGTGTGCCGTGGTTTAAGGGCATCCTTCTTCCTCTCAACACCTCGCTGTCTCCAACCCTGTTCTCTCACATCAGTAAGAAAGACAAAATGCCAGATCGAGTCATGGAGGAAGATTCTGCCTCAAGTCTTATATTTTGACTTAATTTGAAAAGGAAAAAGCTCTCCTGTGGTATTTAACTGTTTTGAGCCTTGACACTTGCTGTAGACTTCATCATTTCCCTAATGAAAGATTCTCAGTCTTAATTATGTTTAATTGTTTACTACATCACTGTGATGAAAGACATTTTCTTCTACACTTTCTATAATGTTTTCACACAATTATCTTGAAGTGAGTGATGCCTCGTGCTACGCCAAATAAAGCTGAACACCACATATGTGCAGCAACACACGACACCAGGGTGAAGACATTAAACAGCACAATGGGTTCGACAATAATTCACATCACGTGTAGAATTCACAAAGAACTTTCCTGAAACTTTGCACCTTATGGTTAAAGAAAGACATTAAAGAGGAAGCTCCTGCATCATTAGTAGAGTGTATTTTCTGACAGTTGACTTCTTCATATGTGTCTGAACATTATAATAGTTCATCCCACAGTTTTCCATCATAGAATTAGCATAATTGTATGATGGGTTGAAATGAGCTTCAAAAAGCAAATTAACGGATTTGAAGGTAACATGGATAATTATATGTTTGGGGGAACATGTGCTCCAGTACTAATGTGGCATTTAAATAGATTCTTCTTTAATTATACTCCGTTCTGTGCTCGTAATAACACTTGGGGAAATCATTGGAGAGGAGAGATGTGCAGATTTACCCAGCTGATGCTAATGCGCTATTGTTTAGGAATACAAGCGTCGTAGTATCTTACAGAGCCAAAACTCAAAATCTGTGCACGTGTCTGAAGATTTTTCCCAAGGTGTGTTTAAAGCTGCAAGAAATCAGCAGCATTTTGCCTCTGGAAATTCAGCATATGTCTGGCCGAATCCCCGCTGGAGGGAGAATTAAGGGTCGGTTTCAGGGTCGAGATGTTCAAAAGTGAGCAGATTGAATGCCAACAAGCTGCCCTCACCCTCCAGCTGTGAACCATTTCCCCACTGTGGCCATATTAAAGTATGCCACGCTGTGGGTGGGAATAAAAAAAGGGGGATGCATAGGCCAACGATCACCTACACTTGAGACGCATAAAGATCTCCTGTTTTAAACCAGGAATGCATTTCAGGAGTTTAATTTTAATATTAAGACATATAATTTAAACAGGGGGTGCACAGAAGTGTTGTTAAACAGCAATAAAAGCTTTTCTCATTTATTTTATTCTGATTTCAATTTGAAGGTCATTCATCGCTGCTTCTTTTTCCCCCTTCATAAGCCTGTGGTGGGCGACCTGCAGGATTACGGACACTTTACTGGGCCACAACAAACTCCTCTGAATGACAAGCAGCAAGTTCCCCCCCGGCATCTGTCTTAAGTCAAGTGTCCTACATATTTAAAAGACTATTAAAGCCCTAATGAAGTGTTCAGTGATGGGTGATTGAATGCACATAGTCAAATAGAGTGATTATTATTCAGTTTGCCTGGCTAAATTTACACAATACCCTTCATAAACACCTGATGCTGCGCTGTTATTTATTTATTTGTTTAAATTAAATGTCTCCCAAAAGGAATTAAACCAGAATAGATGCAGACCTCTCATTTCCATAATCTAATGCTATGTTTATGAGCTACCGCCGTGCCATTTGAATAAGAATGAATCCTGATAGAGATTCAGAGTCTGTCAGTGTGGAAGAGTGCCTCCCCAAGGCTCCTAAGTGCCAATTCAGACACAGTCAAAGCTCCTGCTGAATCCAAATACTGTACAATCCTTGCTTAAATTGGACCGTTGGCGTACGAATGAAATAAATAAACAATCAAGGATACTGAAATTACCCAGGACTATTAATCCCTGCTGGGTGGAATAATTGCTGAGGCTGCATTTATGCCTCTCAGGCTGAAACTAATGCTGATGTGTTGGAGGAGCAGCTCTTCAAATGTGGCTCACTGTATCTGCTCCTCTGCTGAGAAAACAAGTCAAACTGCCAATTCTGCTTTGGCATGGCGCTCCCTTATAGTCCCTGCTGCCGTGTAATATGTTCATATGTTTTGGATTTCAGCTCTGGTCCATGTTGGGACTGTACACTGTCCAGTTCTGATTAGAAATCTCCACAAATGGGAACAAAATATGGTTTTATTCCAGGAAGGATTCAGCCTTTTAAAGTTCTGTTAGATCAAAAGTGACTTTTATTTTTCTTTTTAACACATTCAAGGTCTTACAAAGGTGGAGACATTCAGACCAGACTGCACATGTGAATAAAACAATTCTACCACCAACATTTGAAAGAAAACCTTCCTTTTTTTTTTGGTGCATTTTCAAAAACAAGTTCAACTAGTTTGGAGATCAAGAATACTTTTCATGAAACTATTAACAGCTAAAAGACATGTCCTGTCTTGTCAAAATGAAATGAATGAAATCTGATGTGTGCACAAGCAAACTGATGATTTTACAGATGACTACTTTGTTGATCTGTTGTTTCGGTGCATTTCTCAGCCAATTATATGATGTTAAAAGTGCAGCATGCATAGGTGTTATGGTCTGATGTGCAACCATATTAACCTTTGTTCCTGTGTTAGCTAATATGTTGTCAAATCCGTTTTTCAACTCCTTGGATTTTCTTTCCCTTTGTTTTTAGGCTGATTTTAGATCCACAAGCTGTGAAATGACGATTCATCAAATTGTCTAAGTTTATTTGATTTAAAACCTGAAACACTGTGGTAAAACACGACATCAATCTTTGGGCGTCTCATTCGGAGTGTGGCGTCAAAATGAGATAGTCATGATGGGAAAATGGCCCATTGCCTGTTATATTAACACTTATTGCATGTATTCAAATGAAATTAATGAGGAATAGAAATGATGTATCCGTGTATCAACCCCTGTTCTTATGACATTAAGTTACACAGTTAAACCTCGCTCTTATTAGATATTCTAATGTGATTGGCTCTCTCAGGGTTAAGAGATTCTTGTGCTAAAAATAAACAGATTGTACTAATTCCGGTCCTGCTGCACACTGGGCCAATACAACAGTCACATCCTCAGACAGGTTCAGATTTCTTTGTAGTAACTGTATGTGCTGCTCAGTGTTTTTGGACATAGTGTGAGACGCAGGAAGAGAAAGAAAGGAGAGCAGACGGGTAGAGAAACCTCAGGAGGCTGAGGACTTTTTGTGCCGCGGTTTCTCTGCTTTGGACTGCAGCTTGGACACTGAGCCATGCGCATACAATAAAATATTCATCCCAGGGTTCTGGCCTATCATTCTATTGTCTTTTTCATCTTCCTTTATTGGGACTGCGAGGCTCCGTGTCCCACTTACAGTACTTTAGCCGGTGCCGTATGCGTCTCAGGGGCCCTGCTGAAAAGGGAACCGAGGTCCTTTAGAGACAGGGGAGAACATGCACAGCATATGAGATAACACAGAGGAACAATGGAAACCAAACCCCAACAGGGCTCCACATACTGAGCCTACCTCCTGCAAACAAGACAGAGCATCACAGAAAGATGTTTGTCCAAATTCTCATAATGTATTACAGCCTCGAGACTATTTTTATCTGTTCTTTCCAATCCACAGAGGTATGCATTGTCTGTCTAATGTTTCCCTTTTCATCTCGGTGTATACATAGTTAGAAATCACAGGAGACAATTTCATTTTGATGTCTCCTGCCACGACATCCCCGAATTGCTCTGCTAAATAATTGTCGCCGTGCCTGTGTAATTTAACTCAACAATTTGCAAGAATAGAATCATTTCAAGGAAATATAGTTGCTGACAGCGTGGGTTTGAAATCGCTCATCTAACATCAAAGCATCTGAAATTACAGTCGGATTCA
>RPOG01008211.1:0-15017 GCA_008086565.1 Thalassoma bifasciatum | reverse complement strand
AACAGCTTTAAAATTCTTTTTATTTGCAAAGAATGTTTTATTTAAAAAGGTTCAAGCATAAAATAATGCCACTGTATTTTTAATTTCCATTTACAATAACTGACATTCAATTTTTAGAGTTTAATTACTGTGGATACTTGTCAGGACGGTTGCACCACCTGACATTTTGGGGGTTTGAGGAACCAAAACACAAACAAACCTGTTATACATTAATAGTTTAAAGATGTGTTCAAATAACACAGGTTTCATAGAATAAAGAAATACATGTGATGAAATACTCAATTCATGATGGAAGGAAATATTGCACTCAGACACAAAAAAAGGGACGTCACGTCATTGACTCCTATACTAAATAAATCTCAAGAACGGACTTAATATTGACAGCATGTGAAATAAAAAAGGTTGAAAAAAATAAGGAAAAGAGGAAACAGAGCTGTAATGAAAGCATTTCTGTGAAGCTCGACTGTGTTTGTGGTCAGCGTGGAAAGAATCTGACTCGTGGCAGAAAATGATCTTACCCATTTTGTTGTCAACATGATTGTAGCTGTTTGGTGCTTGTGGGCCATTTCCAGCCATAGTTCCTGTTTTAGAAAAACACACGTGATATGAATACTCTCAGACACATTCAGCTTTAGGTGATGAATATGAAAGGGTTGGAGCTACAGAAAATCATAGACACTAAGAACCACTAGAATGAAACAACAACAATAACAATAAAATGGATGATGGGAACTCTACATGAAATTCCACAGACATATTTGAGGTTATATCAGATGTGATGGGAAGAGATGAGTGAGAGTATGAAGTTTGGAACTAACAAGAGGAATCACTTCACAGGGATGCACTGATTCTTAAGATGGAGATCCAGAAAACTTTAATCCGGAGGAAAAAAGAAACAGTGCATCCCTTGAAACGATGAACAACAGCACGGTGAAGACAGGACTAACACAGTATCTAACAGCTACTGGCAGTTTTAGGCCACACCTGGACATTCAATATCTCCCTCCTGGTTGTCGGGCTCAGTGGGGGAGAGGGTGTTGTTGACAGCCCCCCCACACTGAGCTGGCATGAGGGGGGGAAACATTGGAAGGTGATCAGTACACATCTAGTTTAATTAAACATTGATTTAAAACCCAGAGTGATACATTATCATTTTATAATCAGCACAGGCTGCGTCTCAAAGCTCCAAAGTTTCATCCTTCCTTCCTCCACTTGAGTCTAATGGCCCTTTTCCACTATACAATCCCAGCTCTACTCTACTCGACTCTACACAGTTTGGTTATCTTTTCCTCTAGCCCGACTACAGACTCACGGTGGGCGTGGATCTTATATCACAGCTGCGCTAAAGTGCTGCACAGAAGTGCGTACATGTTCATCTATAACGCCACACAAACATCATTTTGTACTAACATATGTGCCACCGTGGTCTTTAAAGGAAAAAAAAAGCTTTAAAAAGATTTCATTAAAGTAATACAGCGGCTCAATGTGGGTCGTCATGACAACGGAGGTAAACAACAGCCTGGTGCTGCTGCACGCGGAGGAAAACGAAGGAGCTGCTTCCTGACATCAACTCTTCCCTGGATCCAGTGAGATCACTTTAATTTTTGATTTTTGGGCCTGGTATAGCAGAGATTTTTTGTTGATCAATCATTCTTCTTTGAACTGGTTTTCCTTTTTGGTTCCCTGTGGATTAATGGACTGATTGGTGCTTAAAGACTCTCGTGGCAGACAGATCGCTCCTGCACCGACCAACTTTGATTTAATTTAAAAGACTCTTTAAAGCCAACTATCTTTGCTGTTAACTTCTTTTTGGTTTAAAAAGGACTTTTAACTTNAAAAGATTTCATTAAAGTAATACAGCGGCTCAATGTGGGTCGTCATGACAACGGAGGTAAACAACAGCCTGGTGCTGCTGCACGCGGAGGAAAACGAAGGAGCTGCTTCCTGACATCAACTCTTCCCTGGATCCAGTGAGATCACTTTAATTTTTGATTTTTGGGCCTGGTATAGCAGAGATTTTTTGTTGATCAATCATTCTTCTTTGAACTGGTTTTCCTTTTTGGTTCCCTGTGGATTAATGGACTGATTGGTGCTTAAAGACTCTCGTGGCAGACAGATCGCTCCTGCACCGACCAACTTTGATTTAATTTAAAAGACTCTTTAAAGCCAACTATCTTTGCTGTTAACTTCTTTTTGGTTTAAAAAGGACTTTTAACTTATTTAGGAATCATGAAGGAGCATTTTAGGGCTGTATTTTGTCTTCATTCAGTCTGGTTCTGTGCCGTCAGGTTTAAATGTCATTAAAAACCCGTCGCTAACTTATAAGTAAAACAAACAATAAAACGAATACATTTGTTTGCCTCTTGTAAGTGATTTGTTCAGAGTCTTAAGTTTCCGTGAGGACATTCTCCGACCAATGAGTGACCGGCAGACCGTCAACGTCACCTTTTAGTATCGGCTTCACTCGCTTGGAACCAGGGTAGAGTAGGTACTAAAAACTGGCGTCTGCTGCGTAGTACCGCGCTAATGGAAACACAACACAAACCGGGTAGAGGCGAGTAGAGTAGGGCCAAGGTGAGTCAGTGGAAAAGGGCCATAAGTCCCTCCCACCAGAGATGCATGGGAGAGACGTGAGGAAATGAAGAGAGGAGACAAGGAGATTCGTTATAAGAGAAATGAGACATCCTTTCCTCCAGAGCGTCACATGAAGTGACGTCTTTTAGCGAGGACGGCGTCGACTGAATCATCTGTCACTCAGCTCTAACAGCTGCATGTCTGTTTACACACGTGCGCTGTTATAACTCCAATAAAGTATAAACAGCAACAGAGCTTTGTCTCTGTTTTTAAGCTGTTTAACAAACACTTTCACACGAAGAAAGCCTGCACCCTGTTTGTTCTGTGTTCGGTGAAGAAGCAAGCGGATCACTATACCGCTATGAGGCGTCATTGTTGGATTATTTATCTATTATTTATCCTTTTTCCACAGCGTATCTGATCGTGATCGCTGAGACTTATTAATAAAACTACATTTAGGAACACTGGAATATTAGTAATTTGTTAGATTTAAGGGAAAATATAAACTATGTTTCTCTTTACAAACTTCATGAAACAAGTGTTTTTTCCCTGAAGAACTTTTTCTCTCAGACTTGTATACTCTGTTAAGAAAGTGAAGTAACACGAAGGGTATATAGTGGAAATAACTTCTGCTGTATTTTATGTAACTCTATGAATCAATGGATGATGAATCTGACCTAAAAATTTGTTAAAAATCATTATTGATCCTCTGTTGAATTGATTTTTTGATAGTTGTGTTCAGAAAATTGTGCTTCAAACTCAAACCAAACCCTTTCTTAATCCCATCTTTCTGGCTTGTTTTATATCTTTCCTGAGTGTCTGTTTCCAGCTCTGTTTCTTCTTGATCATTAAACTCCACTGATTTGAAGTTTCAGAGAAGTCTGAGCCTCTGCAGCGTCAAATCAGTGACCGATTTCCCATGTTGGGGCGTGTCTGTCAGTGTAAAACTTTGGCAAAAGCAGCTCTTGCGTTTCCTCGATTATCACTCCTCTAATCAGTCTCCCTTCTCCTCTCTCCTCCGAGCAAAATTATCACTGCGGGACGTTCTTCAACCTGGCGGCCCCAGATGTACTTCTGGATTTGCAGAGGGGTAAGGAGACCTGAGTTTATCGCTTTGAGACGCACCCATAGAATCAAGAAGTGAATATGTCCCAGTAAAACCACATTTATTTGCGTTTAATGTTGGAGAAATGTTTCATTACACTGACTCTGACCTCGGAAAACCTTTAAACCTTGTCAAATTGAAACAGTTTGATCAGATTTGAAGGTCATCAAATGGAAACTAGCTCTTTATTTTCCTGTTGTGTTGATTTAGAACATAAATCACAGATGAATATGAGGCAATGATGATAAAAATCATCTAGATTTGGCACACGGTCAAAGCCAGCATGAGGACAGAGACTAAAAATTTTCAAGTCAAAGGTTAAAACAATCAAGCAGACTCACCATCTGGAGGAGGAGGCGTGGCGTTCGCCATCGGGGGTCCAGTTGGAGGTGGTTTCATGGTTGGTGGTGGGCCTGTGGGTGGGGGGCCATAGGGGGCTCTGTTCGGTTGGTATGTGTGGGAAGCCATGGGATTCATGGGTGGAGGCGCAGTGCCTAAATAAATCAGAAAACAAAAGTTGGAATTAATTCAACTGTAGATGGGTCAATGACAAAAAGAGGGTCTAAAAACTTATTTTTTAAAAGTTCTTTGAAAATGGATAAAAACACATTTCTGAGAGAAGAATTATGTTTTCTAACAGATTTCAGTAGTTGACCAACATTTCAAAGTTTTTAGGTTCATTATTTTTTAGTATTTTTAATTTGAGCACCCAAAAATGTCAGGTGGTGCAACCAAATATATGAAAATATATTTATATGTTCCTGTTATTTTTTCTGTGTGAAATTATTGGCAAGTATCTCTCAAGTGTCTGTAGTGACTCATACATTTTCATTNAAACACACAAAATGAAAATGTATGAGTCACTACAGACACTTGAGAGATACTTGCCAATAATTTCACACAGAAAAAATAACAGGAACATATAAATATATTTTCATATATTTGGTTGCTCCACCTGACATTTTTGGGTGCTCAAATTAAAAATACTAAAAAATAATGAACCTAAAATCTTTGAAATGTTGGTCAACTACTGAAATCTGTTAGAAAACATAATTCTTCACTCAGAAATATGTTTTTATCCATTTTCAAAGAACTTTTTAAAAAACACATTTTTAGACCCTCTTTTTGTCATTGACCCATATAAGATGGAAACATTTTGCAAACTGACTACTAAATACTTTGGGATAGTCTGTACCAAAGACTCAACCACTGTGAACTCAACCAGATTTCCTAAGCAAATTCTGTGTCTGGTGACGAAATGTGTTTCACTTTGGAGTTGCTTGTAACAGGAGGGACATTTGAAAAAAGAAACTGATCACCAGGGTTCACATCACTACAAAGATTTCATCACTTCTGAGCTGATGTTGCTGCTGGGGGAAAGGTCAGCCAGACTCAGGCTGACTCTTCTCGGAGCTGTGAGTGCGGCCGGCGATTTTCAAGCAAATCTGATCATAAGATGGAAAGACGTGTTGGTAACGGAGTGATCATGTGACCTCTGATTTTACACTGATGTGTAGCTGCTTTGAAAGAAGAGGCTAGTTTCCAAAATGCTATGACAAATCATTCAGAGACACTGATCAAAGCTTGTATAACTAACTTTTATTTTAATCTTTTAATCCAACTTTTACTTTTTAATGCTCTTAACAGACAACTTTTTCCTGAAAGTAAACCAAGCTACAGGTTTTCAGATGACATTCAGATGAGATCTATCTAAACCTGATCAAAATGCCACGTCATACTCATACTAAAGAGTCACATCAGGTACAATAAAATTCTGATTTGAACTTTGAACAAATTCAGAGTGAATAAGTCAGAGCGTAAGGGAGCAGCAGCCCACACGCTCAGTGTAGAAGTAAAGGGCAATGTCCAGCTCCAACATATCAGTGTTTAGATATGCCTATCTACAAAACAAGCCGGTGTGAGATGACGATGATGAGCTGGGAGAAACAGGGCATGGTTAGTATGTTTTGGAAGAAGTAGTTAGAAGGTACCATTTTAAGATATTACACAACTTTTTTTTTCATTTACTCTAATGATTTAGTGTTAGAGCCATTCGTGTTAGACAGTTCTGGGGTCTGATGATTCATCAATTTATTGATGTGACCCATGAAGTGTCATCATTTCTGCAAATCGTACCCTCTTCTCTGTCACTCATTAAATTAGAGATGTCTGGATCAGCATTTTTTCTTCCAATCCTGATTCTTTTTGGTATTTAGTATCAGCTTATACCGAGTCCTGATTCGACTCTCTGGTTTGCTGTGATGAACTTTGGAGAAAGAGAAGCTGCTCACCTTTTTGTTTTGTGTTTTAACAATAATAAATATTAAAAATTCATAATACATATATTACATTTACGATATGTCTTGAGCTTATTACCGTATTGACCCAAATACAGGCCAAGGTTTTTTTTTGACTAATGGCCCTTTTCCACTGACTCACCTTGGCCCTACTCTACTCTCCTCTACCCGGTTTGTGTTGCGTTTCCATTAGCGCGGTACTACGCGTCAGACGCCAGTTATTAGTACCTACTCTACCCTGGTTCTAAGCGAGTAAAGCTGATACTAAAAGGTGACGTGGACGGACTGCCGGTCACTCATTGGTCAGAGAATGTCGTCTCTGCAGCTTCTGACTCTGAACAAATCACTAACAAGAGGCAAAGGAATAAGTCAGCGACGAGTTTTTAATGACATTTAAACCTGACGGCACAGAACCAGACTGAATGAAGACAAAATACAGCCCTAAAATGCTCCTTCATGATTCCTAAAGAAGTTAAAAGTCCTTTTTAAACCAAAAAGAAGTTAACAGCAAAGATAGTTGGCTTTAAAGAGTCTTTTAAATTAAATCAAAGTTGGTCGGTGCAGGAGCGATCTGTCTGCCACGAGAGTCTTTAAGCACCAATCAGTCCATTAATCCACAGGGAACCAAAAAGGAAAACCAGTTCAAAGAAGAATGATTGATCAACAAAAAATCTCTGCTATACCAGGCCCAAAAATCAAAAATTAAAGTGATCTCACTGGATCCAGGGAAGAGTTGATGTCAGGAAGCAGCTCCTTCGTTTTCCTCCGCGTGCAGCAGCACAAGGCTGTTGTTTACCTCCGTTGTCATGACGCCCGATATTGAGCCGCTGTATTACTTTCATGAAATCTTTATAAAGCTTTTGTTTTTTCCTTTAAAGACCACGGTGGCACATATGTTAGTACAAAATTATGTTTGTGTGGTGT
The DNA here is from genome assembly GCA_008086565.1 of Thalassoma bifasciatum. Taxonomy (NCBI): domain Eukaryota; kingdom Metazoa; phylum Chordata; class Actinopteri; order Labriformes; family Labridae; genus Thalassoma; species Thalassoma bifasciatum. The sequence goes on along the minus strand of RPOG01008211.1, from coordinate 8,117 downwards.
TATAGATGAACATGCACGCACTTCTGCGCAGCACTTTAGCGCAGCTGTGTTATAAGATCCACGCCCACCGTGAGTCTGTAGTCGGGCTAGAGGAAAAGATAACCAAACCATGTAGAGACGAGTAGAGTAGAGCTGGAATTGTAGAGTGGAAAAGTGCCAATAGTGACATTGTTTGGGGTCGGCTTATTACACTGGGATACAATTTGAAAAAAGAAATTGTGTTGAGTTAGATTTTCATGCTGAGTACAACCAAAATTGGCATGCTGATTCCAAAATTGCAATCAGTTTTTTTCTAGCGCGTCAAGTTTTTTCTCCGCAGCTTACCCTCCAGATAAGCTGAATTTAATCAGGTTTAGGACATTCCTACTTTAGATCATTCAAAGTCAAATGACAGTGTTCATCTAAATGGTGAAATCTGTCCCCAATAGAGCTCTTGTGGTCTTACCTGGCTGTGTGTATCCATGCAGAGATGTTGGGGGCAGCCCAGGGCCTGGGGGATGAGTGGTACTGTGAGTCGCGTGGGCCGGAGGTGCTGAGCTATAAGCTGCTGATGACACGGGCAGCGGTGGCGGTGGTGCTGTTGAGCTTGCAGCAGGGCTCACGTGATTTGCTGGAAGGCCGCGAGGAGGTGTGTTCATGGAGGCAGGTGGCCCCATCGGTGGGGGAGCCGTGTTGTACTGCCATGTCGGAGCCATGGGCTGTGGCTGTTGAGGGGTTTGGTAGTAGCTACTAGACGACACAGGAGGAGGGGGAGGTGTGGCTTGTGAAGGGGGCAGCCTGGGACCAGGACTTGGGCTGGCAGACTGGGGAGGGGTATGGGATGGAAGACCTGCCATTGGAGGTCTTGTGGCTAACAGTGGCTGGCCTGGGGCAGCTGGGTAGGAAGTGGGTGGTAGGCCAGGCTGGTATGAGCTGACTGGTGGGACAGGTTGGTATGGCCCAGTGGGATAGAGTCCAGGGCCAGGGGGGGCTGGAGCTTTGGCCTGCATTGGATTGTAGGTGGGTTGGTGAGTCATGCCGTAGTTGACTCCAGGCAGCTGCTGCAGGGCGACTGGATTCTGTGATGGACCTGATGGTGAGAGAGCAGCATGTTTGAGATCCAACAGGTCCATGTTTATTTAGTGATAACATGTTGCTTTAGAAAACAGCCTAATAATAAGCTTTCAGACAAACACTGTGCTCCTAAAATGCTTCAAAAATGTTGTTTTTCATCACTGCTGCCTGAGTGGAAGAAGGGAGAGGCTGTCGAAAGTAGAGCTGGGCAATAAATTACAAACTAGATCAAATCACAACATGTCCTGTTCCAATATTCTAACTGCAGACAGTGCAATATTTCTTCAACCTGAAATGTGTCAGAATAACAGTTAAAATGTTTTTTGCAGTGAATGCTTTATGCTCTACACCAGGGGTTCCCAAACTTTTCCGCCTGTGACCCCCAAAATAGCAGCGTTGGAGACTGACGACCCCCTGCTGTGGTACAACACTAATGGGACAATCCAAAAACAGACAAAAAAAACAATGAAAAACCCCCGGGATACTTAATTTAACTCATCAGTAGAAAATTAACCGACTAATGTGCTCTTTGCTGTGCTCACTGCATCAAACTTCAACAAAGAAATGTGAAAAACAGATTAAAAAAATTCTGTTTGCATAATTTCATATTATCTTCAACCCATTTTTTGCTTTTATTCTTATGGTGACAGATAAAATGTGGAATTGTTCATAGTTTTTGATTTTGGGACACATTCCACGACCCCCTATCAATGTCTCGCGACCCCCCAAAGGGTCCCGACCCCTACTTTGGGAACCACTGCTCTACACCAGTGTAGCTCGACCTTAGTCAACAAAAAAGACATATTGGCTCTTAGCAAGGGAAACAATTCAAGGGGTTAAAGATGACAAAAATGGCGAGAGGTAGCAAAAAAAAATGTTTTCGTGGATTAAAAAATAAAAATTAAACTCTTCTTTTCCCCCAAATATTTTTGTTTTTCTTATTCAACCCCAAAAAAATATTAACCCCTTAAATAGTGATTGATATCAACAACACATGAGACGAGGAACCTCATAATTATAGCAAAATAAATCACAATTGCAATACAGGGAAAAATAATCACATTTATATTATTTTTGAAAATCAACTAGCTCTCTAAGTTACTGTATTGCCATTCTTGATCAGACACACTTTAATAAAAAATAACCTTAGGCTGAAAATCTAAGCAGCCCAGCTATTATTATTAACTAGACAAACTGATGAAGATTGCAGTTTTGTAGTTTCCTTGTCTGAAAAGCGCTTTCACTTGAGGTTCAGCTTTCTTCCTCCTAATGAAAGGAAATCCTTGGGTTAAAACCCGAAGCACAGTTCAAAAAGTTCAATGAAAAACAGACGGTAGAGTATTTGTAGTGACAACGCTGAGTGGAAACCACTCGGATCACCCGAATGACCAATGAGCTAACGGCCTGGGGTCTAATCTCTTTACCTGGATCTAATTGAGCGTAGTTTGCTCTGAGGGACGATGAGTGCGGGGCTTCGAGCAAAGTCTGAACTCACAGAACAGTCGTATCTTAACACCACAAACTCTTCAGCGCTGTTTGAAATCCTCTTACTGTGTAATGTGCAAACTTTGGACTCAAATGTGGGATGTTTGTGTCACAAAACAAAACTCTACACCTTAAATGATACCATAAAATCAACAGATTCCTTTACTACTACTATCCACTCAGTGCCTTTACACTTAACTGGCAGTAGAGCCAAGTCAGCAGAGCAAGACGGGATTAGAAAACAACTCTTGTGAATGGGCAAAGATAAATGAAGGAACATGATCCTCAAATCTCCTGCCTTCCTGGGAGCTGGGCTGTTTAAGAGCTGAAGCTTTTATCTAGATAGTTACAGATAGTGTCCAATCACAGAGAGTCTTGACAAATCATAAATTAACCCAGATTTTCTTTAAATTAAAGGAAATGAAGGGAGTAAACCAGCTATCACAACTTTGACATGAATTGTCAACCCAACCGCTGATCACTCCCATCGAGCTCTCTAAGGGGAAGTGACATAATGCAATTATTACCAAAGATCTTCATAATTTTAATCCTCTTAAGTTGGGAAAGCTGTTCAGGGAAAACAACTTTAACCTGTCAGGTGAGTAATTAATGACTGATGGAAAAGAATTCATATCCAGCTTTGGTGGCTTGCTCTTATGGCTTGTACCAATAGCACATTGTTTTGGAATTGATGACAGCTTCAAAAGAAAAGCAACAGAAACATCCTTTGGTGGTACGTTCAATTAAAGAAACAAGAGGCACAGGACTGGAAAGTACCATATGTTCCAGACTGTAAGCCGCTACTTTTTTCACACGCTTTGAATCCTGCAGCTTAAACAATGATGCAGCTAATTTATGGATTTTTATGAACTAATGAGCCCCAAGTATTAAGAAACTCCTCACAAGCATTGTCAAAAAACTACTGAAGGCTGCACACAATCACACTTTTGTCATCTCTGACCAACTGTGCTTTTATTGTTTTCTACAGCACATGTTTCAAACTCAAGGCCCCAGGGCTGAATGTCATTTTATTTGACCCATGAGAGCTTAAAAGGTCTGATTGTCTTAGAATAAATAGTCAACAGGGCGCATTGATGCGGGGCTGGGGGATCTATGGAATCTACTCGATGCAGCTTGAGTTGTTCCATGTGAGATGGACAAATGACAATATCGTGAATGTTGGGTATAAATTGTCAGGTAAGGACTTTAAGATGTTAATGTGTCATTCTTTGCTTCTTTCACTCTTTATTGGTGCTCCTCTCACTCCCCCGCCCATCCAGAAAACTCTCCTGTGCATTTATGCTTTTGTATCAGGAGGCGAGGGGAAAATGGTGCTTACATATCTCGTCAGTGGCGGGTTGTGGGTTTTAGGACTTGTTTTCAAAAGTGCATTTGCTTATTTGGTTTTGCTTTGCTGCCTGGTTCTCTCCCAGATCTCCACAACAATGAGTAAGAAACGCGGCAACGTTTAAGATTCGCACTTGTGTTTGGTTTTACCTTTCACTTACTCTGCACATGAGCAGATATATATTAAGCACCGTGGTATAACCTAAAATATGGAAATATTGGTTTTAGGCCCTATCATGCAGCCTTATTGGCCACAAACTACAATTCCCAGAATGCATGTCAATCATGCTACCCCTGAACTGATGGCACCCTATACTGCAGCCCCGCCCCCTGGTGTCTGGCTGCAGTATAGGTCATAACAGACAGTGAGGTGGACAGAAGCAGACTCATGTTAGACAGACATCTGCCTGATGGAAATGTCCTCAACTCAAGTCTCAGGCTGTTTTCCAAACCTCCTACTACACAAGCTGCCTACTACTTCGGCTGAAATTCAGTATTTAGTAGGCAGTATGCGAAAACTTGTGAGATCTGTAGTAAACTACAAGTTCCCGGATGTTTCTACTGATCGGAGAAAATCTCTCAGTCTGCAACGGACCAGTCTACCTGGCGTACTGTTTCCCACAATGCACGGCGCTAATGGCGTTTGTCAGTTTGGGGGCGCTCAGGTTGAGGTGAATTACTGACACCTACTGGAATAAATCAGCTCAACTACAACACAACAACAAAAATGTGAAACGGTCCCAGAGATAAAAGTGAAGTGACAGGAAAGAAACAGCGGTAAATCTGCTCACTTCATCATGAAAGAGCTGTTTACTTTTACCAAATTCATAAAAGCCCCTAAATCATTTATCACTTTTTATTTTACACTAACAGCCTACGTGGGTAATGTGGACGCAGTTTTTACACCAGCTGGAAAAATAAAAAGTCAGTTGGTTTCAGATTTATTTTCAATACACGATAACTTTTGGTGCAAGATAAAGAAAATCAAATATGGCGATTTTGCTGTAATAAACTTCTATATCTTTACAAATTTAATAAAATCAGGACTCTTATCTCTCCCTGAATTTATTGTTTTTCTAAATGAATCAAAAATGTTCCTTGAACCACTAAAAATAATGAAAAAACCATAAAAATTCTCAAAAAAAATTCCAACTTCCTTCACATGCTTAATTTCATTTATTTATTTTCCTTTGTATCTCATTGACGTCTAATTTAACTTATCTACTTTTATTGCTCCTGTAACTTCACCACTGATTGATGTGGTGAATTAATGACTGAAATGTACTCATGGTTTATTTATGATAAAGTTAAACATTAGAAAAAAAACCATCAGCTCCACTTCCTGAAACAGAAATCCAGAGTAGTAAAACAAAACAGTCATACTACATACTACATGTGAAAGTAGTAGGCAGTTTGGAAAACAGCCTCACACTCAGTCACTGTCTAAGCCTGTGCTGAAGTGGAGAAAGACCTGCAGTATAATATCTGGAACATTCCCAATGTGCCACATGTACAGTGAAACAATCAACGAAAACATGCCTTGAGCGTTTCAACTTGCTTTAAAAAATGATACTGCACAATCGTGATTCAAACACATAACACACAGATTATTCTCAAGTATCTGAAATGCTTAGTTGATGTCTCATTTCAGGAAAGTTTATAATTAACTGTCTGATCGGAAAGTCAGGGGTGTGTAAGTGTGTAAGTGCACTCGCTAGGATCAGGGAAAACCCCCTTTTAACCCTCCTCCTGTGTTCGCTTTCTGTTACCTTCCCCTGTGTTCTTAAATAAGCTTTAAAATACACTAAAAACAAAACATATGATCTTTTTTTTTGTTATCTCTTGGTTACTTTGTAAGGCTTCCTTATCCATGAAAATATTGGGTTTCATATTTTTGGTGTGGGTTTTCAGGGCCCAATGTTTAGCAGTATACCTCTTGATTTCAATAAAAAGCAGAAAAAAATAACCTAAAGAGAATCCTATAAATAAACCAAAGGTTTTTGTGTTACCTGACTATTATTGAGGGGTATAGAACACATCTCTGAAATAAATTTGCTCTATTTATTTTTTCCTTTTAAAATTAGCAACTATAGTAACATCTATGGTGTTAGGGTCAGTTTTGACCCATACATATATTTTTCAAAAAAATGCAAAAATATATATTTTGCCATCAATAGAACTTTGATATAAACACATAGAACACAGAAGAGGTCATAAAACAAAATATTGATTTGTGAGCGTGCATGTTTTCAGATGCATTGTGTGGCAAAAAGTTACACTTTTTGTGTGATCTTTGCAGAGATACTTTTTGCATTGGAAACACAATACATTAGTCTTTCTGAAGCTCACATGATTGGGAGAGGAGGTGTCTGTCATTGTGATGGCTGACAGTGCACTTCTGATTCCAATTTTGGCTCTAAAAATTGGTTTATAATCTTATTTTTATAACCAGGTAAAAACCGACCCTAACACTACAAGTGACACAATTTCAATCAGGGCATTTTATAATGTTGAGACTTTTTTTTTATATAATTTTGTTGGAATCAGCGTTCCTGACAAAATCAAGAAGCCTTGATGCAGTAAACAAATTTTAAGTGATTCTTTTATGCATTTAAAAACTAAAACGGGTCAGTGGCGACCCTAACACAAGAGGAAGGTTAAAGATTTAGTGCAGGGGTGTCCAAACTTTTTCCCAAAAGTATTGGAAACTGTGAAAATGACCGAGGGCCAACAGCTCTTATGGACATGTTTGATAACAGTGAAAGTTACAAATGAGCGTTACAAATGGAAAACTATTTCTTTTTCATGGTTTCCGAAAAAAACCAACAAACAAAAAACCAAACCTGGGAAATACATGTACCAATTTTATGGCAGTATCAGGATCTGGACTTCATCACGTTTGTTTATATGACAATTATAAAAACATTTTAAACCCTAAGTATCTCTGATCCTGCATTCTTAACCATTTTATGCTTCAACTTTTGTCCTTTTTTTGACCGTTTCATATCTTTAATTCAGTTTCTTGGTCCTCTCATGTATTTTTTGTCTATTCTAAACAACTCATGAAACATTTTGCATCAGGCCAAATGTAATTAAATGTCAGCTATAAGAGTTGTTGAGTTTTTGCAGATTGTACAGAGTTTAGCTTTATAAAGTTGCCTATGCACAGTCCAAATCTTTGGGAAACGTTACCAGATATATTAAGATTTATTTCAAGCACTTGACAGAAACTGTAAATGTAAACAATTAGAACATGATTAATTTAAGTGACAAAACTAACACATGGTAAGATGAGAGCTGGGGGCCGCATGAAAATAGACCGCGGGCCACAATTGGCCCCCGGGCCGTAGTTTGGACACCCCTGCTCTATGGTGTTAGGGTCAGTTTTGACCCATACATATATTTTTCAAAAAAATGCAAAAATATATATTTTGCCAGCAATAGAACTTTGACATAAACACATAGAAACACAGAACAGGTCATAAAACAAAATATTGATTTGTGAGCGTGCATGTTTTCAGATGCATTGTGTGGCAAAAAGTTACACTTTTTGTGTGTTCTTTGCAGAGATACTTTTTGCATTGGAAACACAATACATTAGTCTTTCTGAAGCTCACATGATTGGGAGAGGAGGTGTCTGTCATTGTGATGGCTGACAGTGCACTTCTGATTCCAATTTTGGCTCTAAAAATTGGTTTATAATCTTATTTTTATAACCAGGTAAAAACCGACCCTAACACAACAAGCGACACAATTTCAATCAGGGCATTTTATAATGTTGAGATTTATTTTTTTTAATATAATTTTATTAGAATCAGCGTTCCTGATTAAATCAAGAAGCCTTGACGCAGTAAACAAATTTTAAGTGATTCTTCTATGCATTTAAAAACTAAAACGGGTCAGTGGCGACCCTAACACAAGAGGAAGGTTAAAGATTTAGTGTTATGTTTCTCACCTGTTGGTCTGCCAACTCAACAAACCAAACCACATCAAACAAGTCCGACTAACAAAACAGGTCAATAATGAAAGCATGCAGCTACGAGGACAGCTAATCTTGTCATATTCAGACAGTAACTAAGAGAGAAGATTAACCAAAGTAACTGACAGCTGAGTGTTTCCCCTCCTCCTTAAACTCGTTGACGTTACTAAGACAGTTGGCTCATAGTTAGCACATAGCTAATAACTGCTAATGTTAGCTGCGCGTTTCTAAACGGGTAAACTTTTATTGTTTC
>RPOG01008210.1:0-15017 GCA_008086565.1 Thalassoma bifasciatum | reverse complement strand
GTGGTTTTGTCCTGATAAATGCACAAAAGTGAACCCAAATGTGTTTGAATGTCTACTAAAGGTAACTGTTGGGTCTAAGCATCCAACTGGCTATCAGCTGCTGTGGGTGTCGAAAGAAGCTCCAAGGCACAGATTCTTAGTTAATGCATTTGCAAAAGGGAAGATCAGAGGTGCATCCAGCACCCTGACTCCCATCAGCTTCCCAGACTTCCCCGTTGTTCAGCTCTTTATTCACAGTGAAATCATCATATGGGCGTGATCGTATAGTCATTAGTCATGTAAAAACCAGAAGTTCACAGGCAGAACATATTTGAATGGACATCATGTAACCACATTCTGTAAACAGCTGATACCTACTTTCTGCATGAGCAGTCTGTCCTTGACGTCAGAATGATAACATAGATTACAAGCACAGCAGTACAGCATCACTCTAACATTTCCCTCCTTTTTATCATTCTACAGCATTTTACATCAGTAGTATGTCATTTGTAAATACAATTTCAACATACACGTCATTAACAGCTGAGAGGAATAACAAAAACCACAGATTTATCTCACACCCAAGACTCTTCACCTGGCACAGTTTGATAACTCGCAACCACCAGTTGGTGTTGCACAAATGCAACGTTCACAGCTCTAGAAACCATGGTTTTTACACACGGTCCTAGACAAGCAAGAAACACACAGATGACAACCAATACAGTGATCACAGGTATCAGAGTTTTCATCATTACTTGCCACCAGGTGCCAGTCCACAGCCAGTCTATCCAGCTGGGAGAGCGTTCAGCACCAGGAGTGAGATTTTTAACATACTGTTGTAACTCAGTGAGGTTCTGCAATGCTTTGTAAATATCATCATCAGTGCCTGTTTTGTCAGGAATGAAAGTACAACGTGTGTCACCAATCATTTTCTTTTACCCAGAACTTTCTACCAGTATATGGCCTGTGAGCCCTGCTCCTAAGAGAAGGAACGCCTTCGCAGGATAACTCTCGATTAATTTCCCAACAGTGTCAAAGGATTATCCTAGAGATCACAGGTCACACACTGCCTACAAGAGGCCAAAAACCACCCCCTTCTTCCCGTAATGACAGTGAGAGTGGAGCAAAAAAGACCCCTTGTGCTAACTACTCTACAGGAAAACAAAGGGTAACCTCCATTGGCAAAGGAGGGGAACCCCTATTGTTCCCTGCTTCACCTTCTACTTTTCTAACATGGGTGTTAACATTGATTAAATACATTAATTAATTAAACATCTCAACAAATCATAAGGTTAATCAAGTCGTTATACCGTATTGGCCCGAATATAAGACGACCCTGATTATAAGACGACCCCCTCTTTTTCAAGACTCAAGTTTGAAAAAAGACTTTTTGAACACCAAATTTAATCTTTATACAGAAAATAATTACAGTCATAGGCGTCAGTTTAGGGGGGGACGGGTGGGACGTGTCCCCCCCACTTTTTGCCAGACGTCAGTTTGCCCCCCTCATGTGTAACCCTTAATACACACTCAAAACGTGCCACTGAACGTCAGCGCTGCGCACTTATACCAGCTTCCACTGCAGCCACATATTCACAGCCTGAGCTGTGGTCTGTCTGTTTCTAGACGTTTTTAACAAAGACAAAGTCGCTGGGGTTTGGTAAAGCCTCCGGATCGGTTCAGAACAACAGAATGACAGACTTTGGCTGTTTTCCAAACCGCCTACTACACTAGCGATGCCTACTACTTCGGCTGAAATTCAGTATTTAGTAGGCAGTATGCGAAAACTTGCGAGATCTGTAGTAAACTACAAGTTCCCGGATGACCTACTGATCGGAGAAAAATTCTCAGTCTGCCACGGACCAGTCTACCTGGCGTACTGTTTCCCACAATGCACGGCGCTAATGCTGTTTGTCGTTTGCCGTTTGTGAATTTGGGGGCGCTCAGGTTGAGGTGAATTACTGACACCTACTGGAATAAATCATCTAAACCACTACACAACAACAAAAATGTGAAACGGTCCCAGAGATAAAAGTGAAGTGACACGAAAGAAACAGCGGTAAATCTGCTCACTTCATCATGAAAGAGCTGTTTACTTTTACCAAATTCATAAAAGACCCTAAATCATTTATCACTTTTTATTTTACACTAACAGCCTACGTGGGTAATGAGGACGCAGTTTTTCCACCAGCTCTAAAAATAAAAACGTCTGTTGGTTTCAGATTTATTTTCAATACACCATAACTTTTGGTGCAAGATAAAAAAATCAAATATGGCGATTTTGCTATATTTTATACCTTTACAAATGTGATAAAATCGGGACTTTTATCTCTCCCTGAATTTGTTGTTTTTCTAAATGAATTAAAAATGTTCCTTGAACCACTAGAAATAAAGAAAAAAAACCATAACAATTCTCAAAAAAATTACAACTTCCTTCACATGCTTAATTTCATTTATTTATTTTCCTTTGTATCTCATTGACATCTAATTTAACTTATCTACTTTTATTGCTCCTGTAACTTCACCACTGATTGATGTGGTGAATTAATGACTGAAATGCCAAATGTACTCATGGTTTACTTATGATGAAATTAAACATTAGAAAAAAATCAGCTCCACTTCCTGAAATCCAGAGTAGTATACTACTTCACAGGTCCAACAAAACAGTCATACTACATACTACATGTGGAAGTAGTAGGCAGTAGGCAGTGCCTACTACCTACTACTGTAGTACGTAGTATGTAGTAGGCGGTTTGGAAAACAGCCTTCGATCCGGTGGATGTTTATACTTTAAGATCACTGATTCGTCCATTTCACTGTCACTCAAAAAGGGATCATCCAATCATCATGCAGAAGCCGAGTGTCAGGCCCCGCCCATTGCCCCATAGACCCCCATAGAAGCTGAGCTTCCGATGGGCGGGACAAAGCTCAGTTTTTATCCAATGACCGTCCAGTTTCGCGCAGTGGAACAACCCACCTCGTGCTTCCGCATAGAAATCTGTAGAGACGCTCAACGTCTGAAAGCGCTGGAGCTGGGGATAAGTGAGAAGGAAGTCATGTATGTTTCCTGTGATAAGTCGCTAATTCTGAGCTAAAGATGAACGCGTTCTTGCGCACAAATAGTCAGTGAAATGTACACACAGCGGTAAATAGTTCACCGCTTTATTCTTCTGTTTCAGGGGAAGCTGAGCTTCCTTTGCAATCGCCGCTGTTTACATCCTGTTTACCGATGACAAAGGAGCGCGTACAGTCTATGGTAGCGAGTCTCCTTCAACTCCAAAGAGCTGTTAAAAACCCTTGTTTAGAAATCCAACGCTGTCTGAAGCATTTTTGAACAGAAAATTATCAGGAAAAGAACATAACTACCTGAAATTAAAAAGATACATACAGTCTATGCTTTGGCCTGGGGATTTAAGTTAAGCATTCGCTTTAAAGATATCTGGCGCCATATAGCGTTGTGAATGGGTATAATGTCTAGACCCCGAATGTAAGACGACCCCCACTTTTTCAGTCTTATTTCAATGCAAAAAACACCGTCTTATATTCGGGCCAATACGGTAAATGGATTGATGTGGATGTCCCCAGATTTATCTTCACCCTTTTGTACTTTACGCACAGTAGAGGGCACTACCCTGGAGAGGTTACTAGCACATACGTTGACAGGGTAGCATTCAGATGGTGTTTTTCTTCTGTCCTTCTTGAAATTCACAGTCCATTTCAATCAACAATAATTATTCTTTATTGCATTGTGTGTGATATTGCACACACCAGAAGAACAGGTTAAGTGACCAAATCAGAATAAAAATAAAAATCCCACTATAACTAATTTCCCCCAAAACTAACAAATACTGGTGGGCCTGCTAAAAAGAACAAAAGAAAGGGAGTCACCACTGTCCAACCCATGTGAGGGCTGGCGGAACAGGATTCTCCCTTCTACCCGAAGAAAACTCCTAAATCCCTAAAAATTGGAAATAAAACCGAACACTGGACCACTGGACCCACCAAAAATAAAAAGAGAAAAGAAAACTATATAAAGTCACACAAAACCAGCTTCTTCTGCTCTTCCAGCCGCCTCAGCTGCTGCTGAGTTGAGTGTGTGGAGTAGAGAGAGAGAGAGACAGAGCTGCAGTCTCCTTCCCCACTACACGTATGCGTCCGTCAGTACACGTAGTAGCTTTCAGTGGCTCTGGTGTACCCAAGTTGACCTCTCTGTGGCAGTTGGTGTGGAGAGCAGTACTTGGTAGGGACCCTCCCAGCGTGGGCTAGACCAGCAGTTCCTTTTAATGGCCTTCAGGAATACCCAATCGCCTGGTTTGATGGGAGGAGTTCCCTGTGAAGGAGCAGAATCAGAAGGCAGTAAATTTGCATTGGAAACAGTTTCCCATATGAAATCCTTCCCTATTAACTCCTATATTTGAATAGCTATTAAATCATATAGCATGAAAGTGTTTCTCTATTATGTCAACCATCCCTCCTGTTGAGACATGGCAGGGCCCATGGCTCAATATCTCTGACACTGACACGTCATACATTTGTCTCAACAGTGGCACCCTTTAGCATATTTTTCTGCTTCGTCCAGTGCCCAAGGACGGAAAACATAGATAACACTTAAGTCTTTCGGACCTCCCTCTACCAGGGCGCAGTCCCAGGCTAGACCCCTTTCCACTGAGATCTCCGCCCAGATCCCTACCCCGCTTCGCTATGGGCTATAGGAACTTTGACCGTTTTCACCAGCCTTGCCTGTTCACAGAGGTCGCCTTTTGCGCACCCTTCTGCTAGGTGTGGGCTGTCACACACGTACCACGCCTGGCCCACACACCTACATGTGACCAGTGCGCCGACTAGACGGTACCACGGCAGTATGTTCATTCATACTTCATCAGACACAGGGGCCTTCAGTCCTCTCCCCAGCACTATAGTTAGTCTTTAACGTGTCCTCGGAACTTTGCAATTCTGCCGCCGCCTGTTACAGACTAGGTTTGGGATGCCTAAACCCCTTCCCTAATCTGTCGTTCTCATTTGTGGCCTGTGGATTACGGACCTGAACTAAAGGATAAGATTCTGCTTTAGCAAATCTTGGGGGGGGGGGTCTGTCTTTTTCCTCTTCTGCTGCTATTAACTGATTTAGGTTTTCTTCACCTGAATCATCTTCTTCCATAAGTTTTTGAAGTTGGACTACTCTGGGGTTAATACTTTGTGCTGACATACCACTATTTGTACTCTGATGGTAGGTGGGTGGTTTTCCTATGGATAAAGAACTTCCCCCTCCCGAAGCCCCTTGTTCTGGAGCCTGCACCTGCACCTGGGCCACACTTTGTCGTGGCGCAGGGCCGGGTGGTCTCCTGGGCCCGGGAGTCACACTCTCACTGTCCTCTGGTCAGTTTACAATGAGCCATATATTTCATATCCCCTTCCCAGTGCTCCGCAGAAGGAGACTTACAACATGAACTGCAGTTTCCCATTATGACAATTTTTATTTTATTTTTTCCAATCCAGAGGTCCCAGTGGCTACTTCAGCCAACAGCTGGTTTCCACCAGCCCGATGGATGTCTTATCTAAAAACCCTTGTTTTAGATCTTCCAAAAACTCTTATTTCTAAGAAATTTTTAGGATGTCTATCTAAAAACCCTTGTTTTAGATCTTAAACAAGGGTTTTTACATCCTCACCTGTGATCAATTTGCTTGTGATCAGTGTGTGTGTATAAAAAATGAACAGGGTCATTTTTGAAGTTTCTGTTGTCATTAAGGTTTAAAAAGAGTAAACACAGTTGTTTGTTAATAAATGTCTTCACCCAACCTCTAACCATGAGTGACAGAAAGGTTTTTGTGCCATCATTAATATTTTCTGAGAAAAGGCCAAAAAATCAGAAATTCTGCTGGAGGGGGTGTAAACTTTTAGACACAACTGGAGCTACTATATTAGCACTCCGAAAACTACAGAACTTTAATTCCATGTCTCTTCTTTCCTGTTGATGTTGGTTCAGAAAAGAGATAAGATGTTTCATATTGAATCCTATGTGAAGTTTTCCTCCTCCATGGTGTCAGATTCCCCCTGTGTCTCTCTGACCTGCTGATTTCTGTGCCTGTGTCACCGAGAATGACGTCATTTTGATTTACAAGGATGAGATTTAAGAGAGTAAGTCAGAACATGTTGTTTATTTTAAAATGAGTGGATCCTCTGTTTCTTTTTCCTGTTTGGTTCGACCTGCTCTGCAGGGATGACGCCTTTCTGCAGTGCACTCTGGGAAAAATAGATTGGCAGCAAAGTGGCACTCGCTGCAGACGGACCGCAGCACAGTCTGTGTGAATAACTGACTGTAGTGGAAGCTAAGTGCAGTGTAGTGTGCAGCACTGAGGTGATGCAGCACACATGCGTAATGTGTGAATTTGGGGGGACATATCCCACCTGTCCCTGTATAAACAGACACTTATGTAAACACACACTTTTACCCTATACAATTTAATTCATGAAAAAACCCACAACACATTCATCTGTAAATGTGGAGTCTAATGTGGATTTGCTGTATGAAAAAGGTTTATACAAGTTTTCAGTGTAAAAAACACAACTTGTATCTGGAAAATCAGCGATGAACAAAACAAAAAGCTGCTTTTTGTCGGCTCCAAACTCAAGATATAAACTATTGGTAAAATAAAGATGAGGGTCTTTCAATACTACAAGAGAAATCCTCATCAGAGCATCATACTTTAGTTTAAATACATACAAACAGCAGAGCTGAAAATAAAGATGCTGAGTTTTTTTTCATCTTTCAGATTGTCTTTTCCATCAGGAAGATGATGTAATATCTCCTGAATGTTTGTTGACTGTGTCCTGTAGATGTTGAGCTCCTAATGGTGAAGAAAGAGGAGCTTCCCCCTGAGCAGCAGGAGAGGAGCCCCTATCCAGACCAGGAGGAGAAGGAGTCCCCACTCATTAAAGAGGAAGAGGAGGAAGTGTGGATGGGTCAGGGGAGAGAGCAGCTTCAAGGACTGGAGGAGGCTGATACCAAGTTCCTGTTTCCTTCAGTCCATATGAAGAGTGAAAATGATGAAGAGAAACCTCAGTCCTCACTGCTTCATCACAGACTAACTGAGCATATGGAAACAGCAGCTGGTGGAGAGGACTGTGGAAGAGCAGAACCAGCAAGGAGCTCACATCCACAAAGACTTTTACAACCAGAGATTGAGGTTCAGACCAAAACGTCCTCAGAAACTGGACCTCCAGATACTCCTCAGACCAGAGACTGTCTTATCAGATTAAAACCAGCCACAAACAAAACAGCAGAGACTGCTGGGCCACACAATATTCCTGAACCTGGTGAAACAAATGTGATGGTTTCTTCAAGTGAAAAAGGACCTTTCAGCTGCTCTGAATGTGGGAAAGGATTCAGCCAAAAGGGAAATCTAAGAAAACATATGTTTGTTCACACCAAAGAAAAACTTCACAGCTGCTCTGAGTGTGGGAGAAGATTCAGCCGTAAAGCAGACCTTATGACACATATGCTTGTTCACAATACAGTAAAACCTTACAGCTGCTCTGAATGCGGGAAAGGTTTCATTCGTAAAGCAGACCTTAAGAAACATATGCTTGTTCACACCAAAGAAAAACCTCACACCTGCTCTGAGTGTGGGAGAGGATTTAGATCAAAAGGCAATCTGAGCAAACATATGCTTGTTCACACCAAAGAGAAACCTTTCAGCTGTTCTGAGTGTGGGAAAGGATTTCGCCTCAAAGAATATATGAAGACACATATACTTGTTCACACCAAAGAGAAACCTCACACTTGCTCTGAGTGTGGAAAAGGATTTCGCCTGAAAGGACAAGTGAAGAAACATATGCTTGTTCACACCAAAGAAAAACCTCACGCCTGCTCTGAGTGTGGGAAAAGATTTAGATCAAAAGGCAATCTGAGTGAACATATGCTTGTTCACACCAAAGAAAAACCTTTTAGCTGTTCTGAGTGTGGGAAAGGATTCAGCCGCAATCAAAATCTTAAAACTCATGTGCTTGTTCACACCAAAGAAAAACCTCACACCTGCTCTGAGTGTGGGAAAGGATTCGGCCGTAAAGCACAGCTTGAGAAACACATGTTTGTTCACACCAAAGAAAAACCTTTAAGCTGTTCTGAGTGTGGGAAAGGATTCAGCCATAAAGCAAATCTTAAGTCACATATGCTTGTTCACACCAAAGAAAAACCTTACACCTGCTCTGAGTGTGGGAACAGATCCAGCCTTAAAAGAAATCTTATGAAACATATGCTTGTTCACACCAAAGAAAAACCTCACAACTGCTCTGAGTGTGGGAAAGGATTTAGATTTAAATGCAATCTGAAGGAACATATGCTTGTTCACACCAAAGGAAAACCTCACACTAGCTCTGAATTTGAGAAAGGATTCAGCCGAAAAGCAGACCTTTAGAAACATATGCTTGTTCATGTCCAAGAGAAACCTCACACCTGCTCTGAATGTGGGAAAAGATTTGGTCACACAAGGAAGTCTTAAACAACATGTTTGTCCACACCAAAGAAAACTTCACACCTGCTTAGAATGTGGGAAAGGCTTCAGTCAAAAAGAAAAATCGGAAAAACATAAGTGCTTACAGACACCTGTAAAAATCCTTGCAGCTGTTCAGAATGTCAGAAATGATTTGGCCAAAAATAGAAGTATAATGCACACGCAATCTGTTGACAGTGAAGGAAAAACTACAGCTGCTCTGGTAAGTTATTTCACCACATCAGAGGTCTGAAACCACACTATTGTTCATGAGTGAAGATACTTCTCAGCTGCTCTGATTCTGGTGTTAAATTTCCCCTTGAGCTGAATTTGGAGCTTCAGAAAAGTGACCCACAGTCTGGGAGAAACCTCCTCAGCTGGGCTCAGATTCTCTTTATGTTCAAAGTTAAGAGGAATGTTTTATCGAAAGTCAGTGAATGTATGTAAAATATATAAAAAAACACTGCAGTACCTTTGTGTGGCAACAAACATTATACAAATGAACATATTCATATATAAGGTAGTTGAGTGAACCCTTGAGGTGGAATTATGAGTTAGGTTTTTAGAGTCCTACAACTCCAGTTCCAATGGAATCAGGACATTGTGTAAAATGTTCATTAAAAACAGGACACAGTCATTTGCAAATTCTTTCCAGCCTATGTACTATTGACATAACTAGAAAGACAATGTACTAATTATTCAAACTGATGACTTCTATTGTCTTCCAACATTGTGTTTATTGTTTAGTGTCTTCATTGTTATTCACTTCTAAACAAACATAAAAGTGGATTTACTGACTCCTGTTGATCTATTGCAACACTAATGTTTGTATATATTTCCCTCCAGAATTCTTAAATCACATTGCATTCCCACAGGCAATGCAACCTAGTGCCTGCATGGATTTTACATTTATGACAGTTTGGTGAAACTCCTACTGTGTATTTTCTATAATTGTAAGGTCATGTATAGATATGATATTGTCATTTTTTATATCTGTAGAAAATCAAAATCGCAGGATGTCATTCCACGTCATTGCTTGTTACACATTTCAGTAAATAACACCATGATGTTTTAAGACATGCCAGTTTATCTGTATTTGAATTGAACATTTCTGAATAAAATTTGGACACAAAATGTTTTGGCTCTTTGTGATTCAGAAAAACATCTCTAATGGACAAGAATGGGTAGAATAATTCAGTGGATTGTTTTTCCCATACAAATAATGTCTGACCTGTAAATATCTATAATGATCATTCTTGGATATGTGATACTGAGTTTTCAGTGATTCAAACATTCTGAATTTTCCTTTCTCAAAGATATCATGAATTCTAATCATACCCACTTTCTGCCAAGATGTAAGATTTGGACCTAGCCCCTGTGAAAATAGATCTGGCTTTCCTTCCAGACTTTCTAAAATATTAAGTGGGTGAGTCTCTTTCAAAATTTTCCTCATTTTTCTCCATGTCTGCAGCACGTTTGTTATCAATAAGTTATTCCTGACAACATGTGGCAGATCATTTAGGTGTTTATCTAACAAGTTCACAGAGGTGGCAGGTTTGTACATTATTACCTCTGGGTCAAGCCAAGGAGAGAAGAAGTGTTTATTCACCCATGAAGAAGTGATTCTGGCTTGTTTGGAAATTGCATTTCTACATTTAGTAGACCTCAACCACCACATTCTTTTGGCAGCTGCAATGTCTGTAGTTTCATTTTAGGTTTCCTTCCAGCCCAAATGAAGTCTGATATAGTTTTATGAATTATTTTTATGTCATTTGATGTAGGAAGTACAAACAGCATTGATTTAGGGTATAATATTTTTGGAGGGTTATCATCTTGAGAGGGTTAATTCTGCCAAGAAACAAAACAGGAAGTTTGATCCATCTTGTCAATGTTTCTTTAGGATTTTTGACTTTGGGAGTCATATTATCGCTATAGATCTGATTGATTTAGGGAGTAATTTTGCCTCCTAAATAATTAAAACCAGATGGGGCCCAACAAAAAGGCTTTACGTAAGCTGCTTCAATGTTATTATGGTTCAGGAGCATCATTTCTCATTATCAAAGTTTACTTTATAGGCGGATATCAGACCAAATTCTGTTATACACTCTTTTAGGGCCGGTAATGATCTAGTTGAGTCTGTTCGTGTCAGAAGAAGATCATCAGCGTAAAGTAAAATTTGGTGTTGTTTGGTGCCAATATCAATTCCCTGAATATGTGGATTTTGTCTAATGGCCATTGTCAAAGGCTCTATGGCCGAGTCCAACAGGATAGAAGACAGTGGGTCCCTTGAACTGTGCCTCTTGTTGAATGAAAAGGAGAGGATAGCAGACCATTTGTTAGAACTGAGGCTGAAGGTGTTTTATACAACAGTTTAATCCACCTCAAAAGATTTAACCCAAATCCAAATCTTCTCATGATGTCAAACATGTATTCACATTCAATTCTATCAAACACTTTTTCAGCGTCCACAGAAATAACAGCACTTGGTATATGATCAGAGTTAAGGTAGTGAAGAATACTGAAAAGGCGTCTGGTGTTACAGAAAGAGTTTCTACCCTTAATAAAACCAGTCTGGTCTGCATTCACAATAGAGGTTAGAACATGCTCAGGCCTGAGGGCTGGCTGTTGTATCTTTTTCTTGGTTTAAAGAGCTTGACCCCGGCCTCTGGAGGCAAAGCCCTGTTAAATCTGACTGCTGAGCTTTAAACATCTCAAAGATCAACTCAGTCATTTATTAAATTGATCAACAAATTCTTCAACACATCAGGCTTGAAGCTAAACATGTCCAAATGTGAATTATTATCCCTCCATGACCTTCAGGAATCACTTATTGTAAATGTTCCCATCAAGGACTCTGTGAAATATCTGGGGATCGTTGTCACTAAAAATCTCATTGCTAGAGAACATTTAAATTTCTCCAACAGAAAAAGAAAACTGAGCATTTTTATGAAGTGGCTCTATCATAAATCTATCCTTGGGGGAATTCTCCTCTTGAAAACAGAAGCTCTGTCCCTGTTTGTGTCCATCAGTTTCTCTTTTGATGAACAGCTCTAGAAAGAATTTACATACATTATGATCTGATTTCATTATAATTTGTGCTCTTTGCAGTCATGTTTTACGACACATTAAAGAAGGTTTAAAGTCCCTGAGAGACTACAAATCACTCAGTAAAAGAAATGGTAAAGTCTCTGCAATAAAGAAAGTATTTGCTTAGCGTGTGATGTTTTGCTTGTACAGCTCTCATGCTCTAATAACTGCTGCATAAAGCTGCTATTTCCAAGGTCACATAAGTGATAAAGAGGGAAGAAGAATGTCTCTGTGGTGGACAGGTTTCTACTGAGAGTGAGGGGATGTAACAGTGGAAAACTGGAGCTTTGTGGACGAGTGGGAGGCAGAATATCTGTTTACATATGTGAAAAACAGACATCTTCTTTTTGATTATTACTTATGTGTTTTTAGCTTTATATTTGATTTTGCATGTGTGCAATATAAAGTTATTTATTATATAGTATTAAGTTTTGCTTGTTCCATATTCAGTGATAAAGTAAAACTTTTTTGGGTCCATATGAAAAGATTCATTGTTGTATCTGGAGGAAGATTTTTTCAATAAATGTAAACGTTGGCTCGCAACTTCTCCGCCCAAAGTGTTTTTGAGTGTGACCCCCTGATCTATGGCCTCGATACGCATTCCACAGAAACGCCCCCTCCTTCAGCCTTAGCACATCCCATAACATCACAGTGATAACTGGAAGAAGAAGAAGACTTCCTGTGGGTAAAGCCAGAAAAGGAGCAGAGAGAAAGTCATGGTGGTTTAGTTTTCTCTCTCTTCTCTGACTCTTGGATGTGAGGAAATGTCCAGATTTCAGGATCTTAAAGATTTCTTGGAGCGGCGGCTGCTCACTGCAGTTATCAGAGACCTGGTAGAAGGAAGAACAGTTTCTGGATACGAAGAGGAGCTGAAGAGACAAAGAAAACTACTGGATGTGATTTTAATCCCTGAGATAAAGCTGCACAGAGCAGGTTGGTTTATCTACATGTGTCTGATCATGTTTCTGGGAATCCAGACAGTAGTTCAAGTTCAAAGAGGAGCAGGAGAGTCAGTTTGTCCTGAACAGTGTGTGTCTATGTGTGTGTGTGTGTATTGTTGTATGTGAGTAAGTTTGAGAGACATGAAAAGAGATGGGAGCTAGAGAAGTAGAGATGGCGGCAGATGATAGAGCTGTACTCTATATTAAATAGTAACTAGATCCTGAAATGAAATTCAGATAGAGATTATGATGTAGAGATAAAACTTTTAAGAAATGAAATAAAATATTGACAAATATGTGCACAATGAGAGAGAAAGCACAAACGTTTACATTTAACTGATTTTGATAAATCATTTTGATATTCATACATATATATATTCAGGGGTGGAAGTAATTAATTACAATACTCAAATCAAGTAGTTGTTGTTGGTTTTNACAAAAAAAAAACAAGCCAAGAAAAAACAGGACATATGAACGAAAAACAAAAAAAAGGATGTTAATGATTGATCTTTAATTGATTTTGCGTTATGTTTTCACTGCTTATATCTATTCTGAAAATATATCCATATATCTGTCTGTCCAGGGGGGCAATGATGAACATATACACATGAATGAGGCAAATCCTCCGCTCGCGCCTATCGACGTTGATGTGTCTCTGGTTTGCTCTTGACACATCCAATATGGCGTCAACGTGTGATTCAGCGCTCAGTGCTGCGTCTAAGTATTAATGTATATGGCGCACACGAGGCATCTAGCCTTCTTATATATATCTATAGTCTGTTAGCCTGTTAGCAATGAAGCTGTTAGAAAAAGCCGGAAACAACTTGGAGCAGAGAAACACTGGAGCACTGTACCGTCAAACCCCGCTTTTCCCCGCATAGGAAGTCCTCATTAGACTCCACATTTACAGATGAATGTAGAGGGAGTTTTTATTCATGAATTAAATTGTATTTAGTCAGAGTTTAGGTCTATGTACTTTAACCCAGAAACATGATCAGACACATGTAGAGGCAACCACAGACGCCGTCACTATGGACGCCTCCTTACCTGCCGAGGTGGGATGGCAGCTTCAGAAAGCACAGGAAAAGATCGCTAACCTTCTGGAGGATATCGGGCAGCTATCCGATGAGCTGCAGAGGAAGGATTCTCTGCTAGCTACTTTTAAATCCCGACTCCCAACGTTGTCCAGTTGGCTGGAGAGATCACTGACCGCTGACCCACAACAACACAGCGCGGCCACTGCACTGAGGGACACCGTCGTGTGGGAGCCGGCCTCCCCCTGTCAGCGGCCCTCCTGCTCTACCCCGAGCAGAGAGACTCCCTGGTCCGAGGTGGTAGTCCGTGGTCGGAAGAGGGCTCCAGGCGGGAGTCTCCCGTCCATTAGCATCCCGCTCACCAACAAGAACCTGGCTCTGTCTGCGGGATCGGAGCCTCTGGTCCGGGCTCCGGATCAGCGGGCTTCCCCTGCGGCTACAGATGCCTGTCCACCGACGGATGCTGCGCCCCCGCTAATGGACACCACAGCCTTCCCTCCACTGACGGATGCCTGCCCCCCGTCCGGGAGAGGTCCAGCGCCGGGCCACCCGCCTCGCTCCTCTCGCCCCTCAACCCAGCGAAAGCGGCTCCTCAGGGAAGCGGTGCGTTGGCACTCCAGGCGTCCTCCTCCCCGGGCTCCCGAGGGTGACCACGGGGATCCAGTCACCCCCCAGGAACAACAGGCCTCGACCCTCGTCATCGGGGATTCCATCATTCGGAGCGTCCGCCTGAGAGAGGCTTTCACCCGCTGCTTCCCGGGCGCCTCCGTGACGGACATTACGGAGAACGTTCCGAGCGTCCTGAGTTCACACCCGCAGGTAAAAAGGGTCATAATCCACGTTGGCACAAACGACACCTCCAGACAGCAGTCTGAGATCCTAAAACGGGATTTTAAGCAGCTTTTTAACAGACTCTCTCAGCTCCAGCTGAGTGTTTTTATCTCTGGCCCCACCCCCACCTGCGGCAGAGGCGTAGGGCGCTTCAGCCGATTACTGAGCCTGAACACCTGGCTCTCCTCTGTCTGCAGCACCCACGGCTTAGGTTTTATTGACAATTTCGATGTCTTCTGGGAGAGGAGACACCTTTTTGGGTCAGATGGACTCCACTTAAACAGAGCTGGCTCCCGCGTGCTGTCTGCCAACCTGGCATACGGTGTGCAGCACGCCCACCCCACACTCTCCTCCCACTGCCCCAAACCTGCACAGACTGACCTGTCCGCCACCTACTGATGTCCCCCTGGTCCCACTTCCTATGTTTTTAGTTCCCCCTCTGAAAAACAAAACACTGGACTTGGGCCCTCCACTGTCATAAACAACTCACCCATCCCAGTTATAATCAGTCATCGAAAAATAACCAGGTTCCATCATCCCCACTCTGTCAACTTCAATAACCTCAGGCCTCTCCCAGAACACCATCCATCCACCCATACAGTCTGCAGGTCACCTGTCACTATCAATATGGCACTTTTTAATGTACGCTCTCTTT